>PVKE010003065.1:0-75717 GCA_004027555.1 Craseonycteris thonglongyai | reverse complement strand
GGGGCTATGAGTATATCCAAAGGAAATGAAAGCACTAACTTGAAAAGGTATCTGTAACCCCTTATTCATAGCTGCATTATTTACAATAGCCAAGATAATGAAAATAATCTAAGTGCCCATCAACAGATACATGAATAAAGAAAATGCAGTATACAAGTATACACACAATAAAATATTAACCTTAAAAAATAAAACAAAAAAAGAACAATTTTAGGGAAAGCCGGGATGGCTCAGCGGGTTAAGCACTTGCTTTGAAGCCCCGAGGGCCGAGGATCAAATCCCGACACTGGCCCAGGTGGACCCACATGCTGAACTGGGGTGTGCTTCCTGAACGCGGTGAGGCCCCCAGTTCAGTTAAAAAAAAAAAAAAGAACAATTTTAATTCAGTGTTTCTAGTTTGTTACAATTTTTGATTATCTAGACTCAACTCTCACAAACATGTAATTTGCTAATAGTGAGTACTGACATTCAGCAGCCTGAGCTGGTACACCTATAGTGGCTGTTAAAACATTGGACACTTCTACACATGATAGAGAAGGTGCTGCCTCCAAGCCTTCTGAGCGCCTGCCTGCCCCTAGCTGCCCCAGCCCTTCATCCCAGAATTATCTATCCACACCCATAATGCATCAATTTAAGGGTTAAAATTGGGCTTAGGATAAGGATTACTGGGGCCTATTCCACACTGCAGTTGCTGTCTTATGCCATGTTATTTGTACTTAAACATATCTAAGAACACCCTTACATACACATATTTTGTGCTTAAGCTTCTCTCTATTAACAGAATGGTGTTAAGCTTTTAACTGATTGAACTGATTGGAAAATTAACATAACTGCAGTCCAGGGATTTGTCAGAGAGTATTCTCTTGATTTTACTCATCATCTTCCCAGATTCAGGATTGCATGTGTGATATGCAGTCCACCCACTTCCATGCATTATGAACATAAGAGTTTATCCCTGAAGTACCATAAGCCAGGTCATCAGAGAGATGTGTATATATTTTAGAGTGAATTGTTTTAGCCCCTTCTTGAATTGCTTTTACTAAATTGCAGATGGTAGTGTATTGTTAGCTCTGAAAGATGTTTTGAGAGATAATATTCAGAGATCACTTTTTATCAGAATATATATATATATGTGTGTATATATATATATATATATATATAATTTTTTTTTTGTAAGGAATTTAGAGAAGAAAATCTTTCCAGGGCTTAGTAAGGGAGGATAATTTTGCTTCTTGACATTGCTGTTTATGTTCATGTAAGACAAACCGTGTATTGAATAACTAATTGTGTTTCCCATACTGGTCCAATCATTAATCATCTCAGAGCCAAATTTGTTTCCCACTGTTAACAAGCCTTCGTTTTATTTTTATCTTTCTTTCTATTAAAAAAATTTTTATATGGCAGGTATTTTAATAAACTTCCTCAGGTTATTTTTAAACCAGGATGGGTACAATTAGGTAAGTAAAATATATAAATGAAGCACAATAGTTTTTCCATGAAAAATCACCTCTTGATGTCCATGTAGCTGGAAACCAATATCTAAATTGCAAGAGCAGGAAGCACTGGTACTTGTGTAAAGTTACATTATTAACAGAGGCCTGTATGTTGTGTCAGTGATTCAAAGGTATACATTTCTTCTGCATTTTATAGTGAAAGACCTAGGTCATTGTTAGTGTCCTAAATTAGAGTGAATATGAGATTTACATGTGTTTGTGGATGGCAAAGAAAAAGGGAGAGTTTGTCTTCATTTTCTCTTTGTAAACTATCTGAAGCTTTGCCTTTTCCACTGTGCATCACAACGTGTATCCCTTTCCCTCATCCTCTGTCTGGCAAACCTGATGCACTTTCCAAGGCTAAGTGCAGATACCATTTTGTCCAGGATGCCTTCTTTGGTCCTTGATTCCACTTCAGGCTTCGGGTACTTTTCTTATGCTTTCAAGTATCCAATGCCACTTAGCCATACTCTTTTGTAATTATTTGTTCAGGTGTTTGAGAAGCAGGACAGCAGGATCATTAAACGTTTGGCCTCTGGAGGTATACACCTTTGGATTTAATTTTACTTTTACCACCTCTTGGGCAAGTTGCTTAAATTCTTTCCCCCTCAGTTTACTCATCTGTGAAATGGAATTATCATGATAATCGATCTCATAGGATTATTTCAAGGACTAGTTAGCAGATTATAGTAATTGTGTTCCTCCTCTTCCTCCTTTTATGCCTGTTGTTATTATTATTTTTGTCATTAGCAGTAGAATGTGAGCTCTGGAAGCATGAACTACCTAAATTCCCTCTCAATCTTTCATTTCCAACTTCCCAGAACCGAAGAGTGCTTGATACAAGGCAGTTCTCACTATATGTTTACAAATCAAGGAATTCCTAGATTAGATTTGAATTTTGGATGACATGCCATACTTTAGTGAAAACTGAACTGTTCATGAAAATGCTTTATAAAATTGAGTTAGTGTAATTATGAGTATTTTTTTTAAGATTTATTTTTATTGTGTTTGAGAGAAGGGGAGAGAGAGAAAGGAAGGGAAGGGCTCCAAGCTGTCTCCATTGTTGTACTTCATTAGTTGTGACATGGTTTTATTTCACACAAGTAGATGAGGGGTGGCATGGGAGGCAAAAACCTCCACCATCTCTGAGCCATGTCAGCAGCTACCAGTTGTGCTGCAGTTCAGCACATGGGTTTGCAAGAACCGGGGCAGAAATGGAACCCGGGACCTCTCAGTTGTGAGGCAAGTGCTCAACTTCTGAGCTATCCCAGTATCTCCTCAGCATATCTTTCTAGATGATATAAAATCTTTCCTTTTATTAGAAAAGACTTGATTACTTATTTAATAAACATTAATTGAGTGCCAGCTCTGTCAGATTCTGTCCCATCTACTTGGGAATGCAGAAAAAGAATCTCTTTCTACAAGGAACACATTTTGTGGTATTAAAAGTGGTAGCATATGTTTTGTTTTTAACTGGACATTGGGATTGTTTAGAAAATTTTCTTGAAAGTAGCAGTGTGTGATAGTGTATGCAGAAGTAAGAAGCTTATTTCATAAATTAATTTTATTTCTCAGAGTTAGTACCATTACAGAGAGCATATTGATTTCTTACCAAAAGTTTTAAAGATTTACCTATTTATTGACTTCCTTATCAATTCTCTGATAAATTAAAAGAAAAAAACAAATAGATTGGTTCATTGATGGCGGTCATTTTCTTTTGATTGTCTGAAAACAATTCATGACATTGAATAATGTCTTTGCAAAACCTCTTACATTTCTTGGCTTATTATAGTAAGTTATGTGTGATCTTAGAACCACTACAAGTTGTTATATTGAAATTCGGGCCCTCAATTTAAGTATTTTCCATTAGTATCCATTTAACTCAATTGTTCAGTACATAAAAGTAGTTCATTAAAATAAACCTAGGCTTTTGTGCTTCTGTTGTGCTTCTAAAACAACAGTAATATGGATTCTTCGTTTTTAAAGAAAGACATGTATGGCTGAGAAACATTTTTACACAGCTTTTCTTTTATGAGGATTTTGTTTTTAATACTGAGTTATTTTATGTGCTTTAGAGCCTATTTCCAAGGCTTAGTTGATGCAATTTATCCTATGGTGCATATCTTGAGAAATGATTCTTCCAAAATATTCTGAGTGCTGTATTCCAGTTCTTAATTGTGGGGCAACGTTCCTTCTCCTGAACATCGTTAACATTTATGACTAAGCCAGTTTTGCTTCTTTCCACTTATTTCTCCATCTGGCATCATACTCTCAAGCCTTTACCATTTATGAATCGTTGGCCATATTCACACCCAATTGTCTATGAATCACTAGGAATCGCTGCCATATTTCTCAACATTTAGGATATTTTCCTGTTTTATGTTCTCTCATTTTAACAGGGACAGTTGGCACATATGCTTCTTTATACTGTAATTTCAACTATGGATGCCAGGTTAAAACTGGTTCCAATATTTAAATCATTTGCACATGTAGTCTCTTGTTCTAAAAACTCACAAATTAAAACATTTTGAGGGGCTGCTTTTAGTAAGCATGGATGTCAAATTTAAACTATAAATTTTTGTAGATGAAACATTAAAGTGAATAAAAAAGTTATTCTATTTCTGTAAGAAGACTGGGAATATTTACTGTCTTTGGATAAATTATAATTTCCAAGGATTTTTCCCTTGGTTCCAATAGTGATAAAAGCATAGGCTCTGTTATTACTCAGTAGCTATGTGATCTTAAAGAAAATATTAATAGCTTTACACATGTTTCCACATTTGCAAATATTTATGAGGTTCTCTCTTCAGTATTGTAAAGAATTCTTTACATGAAATTTGTTCTTTGGAAAAAAAATTTTTTTGATTAGAAATAGCTTAGAAGATTCATAAAAGATGAACATATGGAAAGAAGAAATTTGACATATATATATATATATATATATATATATATATTCAGATATAGGAATACCTATACACAATCATCTCACATTGTGGTTTTTTTTGGGGGGGTGTTTGAACAAAGCATTATTATCCCAAGTATATGAAAAGAGCCTATAATTTAACGAAGAGTAATACCCTATTTTCATAAAAATGCTAAAGATTTGAGCAAACCATGCACACACAAACATAAAACATTACAATTAAAAACTGGGTAAAAATGTTCAGTCTCCATAGCAATCAAAGAAACAACAAATAAACAATAAAATTTTATTTTGTATCAGTAAATTAATAGAGATTTAAAATAATAGATAGTGGTGGAATGGTTCTAAGAAGTGCACATTCTTATAAATTGCTGGTAGAATTGTGTTTATAATATTTCTAGAAGTCAGTATGACATTATGCTTCAAAAGTCTTAATATATTTCTAATATACTATGAACTTACATATTATTTCTAGAATTTTATTCTATGTAACCCCAAAACCCACATATGTGTATAGGTATATAATATATGTACATATACATATTAACTGAGCATTGTAATTAACAGTGGAAATCAAGATAATATAAATCTCCTTCAATAGGATACACAATATTATTTCTATGTTACCAACAAAACTGCTCCTCCCTTGCTTTCTCCATTTCCATTATGGGGGATTTGCTCAACTAAAAACTTGGAATTATTCTTGCTTCTTCTCCTTTCCTCGCCCTCCATATAGGGTTAATCCCCAAGTCCACTTCATAATACCCCAGGCTGAGATCCTTTCTTTTTTAATATGGTTTAGGGAAACACTGTAATTTAGGGAAAGAACACGAATATTGGTGTGATAGCACCTGCATTCACTGATTACTAGCTATCAGAATTTGAGCAAGCACTCGGCTGGTCTAAACCTTACTTTTTTCATGTGTAAAGTGAGAATGTTATACATATGGCCTCCCAATTTCGCAGAGCTGCTTTGATACTGAAACAAGGTAATGACTACAAAATTGGTTTGTGTACTTCGTAGGATGCATCTTCATGAACACTCACCTGTGGCTATATTTATTGCCACAGAGAGGGGGAGTGGTGAGCAAGGCCCAACTGTTCGTAACCTTGAATTGTCTTTTGCTTCTGTCAGGATTGAGATTCACCCTCATAGTGGTGGAATCTTACAGGGGTAAGTGGGGAAAGATTAAATAGAAAAAATAAAGGTTGTAATGTATAATATAACCTGATTTTTTTAAATGGCTCTAGATTAATAGCATCAAAAAAGTCAAAAGGAGGTGCATATACATCGACTGACCATATTTCCTTGAGGTCAAAACAGGATAGGGGAAGCTGGGATGGCTCAGCAAGTTAAGTGCTTGCTTTGCAGCCCCAGGAACCAAGGATCGAATCCCAGCCCCGGCCCGTGTGGACCCATATGCTGAACTGGGGAGTGCCCCCAGTTCAGTTCTCACCGGGGTGAGACCCGGCCCAGTTCCTGCCCTGTGCAGCCCCTCGCCCACTTGTGGAATGAAACTATGTGGAAAAAACCAATGATGTGCAACTATGGAGACTGATCTGAGCCCTCTACCTTCTCTCTGTCTCTCTCTCTCTCTCTCTCTCTCTCTCTGTCAAAAACAATAAAAAATAAATCTTAAAAAACAAACCAGGATAGTGTAATGACAAAAATGGGACAGGGTTATATAATAGTCCATATTCATGGCAAAGTAAGATGATAGAAGTTTTATTACATGAACATATTTAGTTAACAATTATTTGTCAGAGACAGAACTCATACAAAAATTTAGGTAGACATAGAAGGGAACTATATTTCACCACAATTATACTATGAATATTTCTCTGATGAAGTAATCTTACCCAGCAAATTTTGGTCTTTCAACACCTTATCATAAAACTTCTCACATCCCATGACACAATTTTGTTTTACAAGTAACATAGCCCTGGGGAGGCTGGGATGGCTCAGTGGGTTAAGCACTCGCTTTACAGCCCCGGAGACCGATGATCAAATCCCAGCTCCTGCCCATGTGGACCCATGTGCTGAACTGGGGTGTGCCCCCAGTTCAGTTCTTACCGGGGCCTATGAGAGAGGCTCCTGGCCCAGTTCCTGCCCTGCGCAGCCCCGCGCCCACCTGTGGAGTGAAACTATATGGAAAACTAATGCTGTCAACTATGGAAACTGCTCTAGGCCCTCCTCCTTCTCTCTGTTTCCCTCTGTCTGTCTCTCTCTCTGTCAAAAATCAATAAAAATAAATCTTAAAAAAAAAATAACATAACATAACATAACCCTCATTGCCCTAATACTTAATCTGTATTTCTCCTGTGACCACGAACTGTTCATAACAGAAAATATTCTTCCTGCAGGTCTTGTACCTCCTAGAAGACAAAAAATAAACCCTACAATATTATAAAAGTCTAGATATTTTGCTCATTTCAGGAAAAAAAAATTTTCACCCATCTATCAGATACAGAAATGTTTTATTTATTTCATGTATCCAACTGTATCCTCACAATTGTAGATTTTATGAGGGGTCACTGATTGAATCCACAAGTTTCTTCGGTTTCTCCGTGTGTGATGAGATCCTCACTCAGGCTGTCCTATATTTCTCTCCATTCAGGTGTCTTCCTTAGTAGCATCCACTAGATTTCTCACTGTTTCCTACACTGCACTCCCTCTTGCTGATATACTCTAAGCTGGTTTCATAGAAATTCTCAACTACTTCAAAAAACTTAGCCTCATGAATTTCTCCTGAATCGACTAACATTTTCAGTTGTTTTTTGACATTCGTAGTTACAAACACTTCACTTTTTCTGGACTCCAAATTGTTTACAAGATTTTCAATGTTTATGGCTCCTTCTGTAGCTGATATATTATCATGTTCAATTAAAGTAATATAAGTTTGAAATGTAGACACTTGATTTCTTGCATACCGGTATATCAATAAAATACTTATAAAGCATTACATGAGCAGTAAAAAAATCTGTATGGCATACCACACTGAACACTGTACTGTAGGACTACAGTGGCTATATTGTAGAAAATCTCATATATACACACACACAAAAAAGGAATGAACACCCTGACTGCTATCACAAGCTGATTTATGCTAATGTGCCACTGCAGCGTTCTGCTGTAATAAAAAAAAATAGCTAACAGTCTTTTGGACTGAAATATGAATCTTAGAAGTCTGAATCAAACTAAATATAGGGCAGAAAGCATCTCTGTGGGCAGAATGATGGTAGAAATAACAGTAAGACTCATAGTCACTGCACCGCACACTCCTCACCTGATGGAAGTAAACAGCCAGGCGAGCACATTCGGTAGTTACTGTGCATTGAGACCCTCCTGTCTCCCACATGCTGGATGGGGCTTAGCAGTCAGACCACCCCTTGAATTCCCAGCTGCTGCAGACAAGCAAGGGGGCAGCATCTGATAGTCTCTAGGTCAAGAAGCCTGGCCTGACTGGATAAGATAAATGAAACTTCCTCATTTGTCACACTAGTAGTTTTACTACATGTATTGATTAGCATAGAGCCTTATGATATATGACCTGCATTCAGTTTTTTACAAAAAAAAAATTAAAAATGAGACAAAATTGACATTTACATTAAAATGATGGGATGGTTGGAAAATATAAAAAAAAATGATACTGTTGTGTTTAAAATGATACATCTAGTCAGCCTACATGTCTATCTATACATGTGTGCTCAAACATGAGAATTAGACATTGGCTCAGACAGAAGATATATAGAGCAAAGAGGCTGTATATAACTTCTTTTTGAATGCTCAACTGGTATAAATAATTGTCTTTTTAGGTGACAGGATTTATTAAATACCAAGTTTGAACTTTGGGTGACAACCATATTTCCTGAAAGTAGCTTAGAAGAGACTTCTCTAAGGGATAAAAACAAGTAAAATGTAGCCCTATCTGCTCTGTATTTACTATCTGAAATAGTTATAGTAATGATCTCCCATTGTTTTCATTACTTGGTTGTTGTTATTATGTTTGGATTTGAATACATTTTGAACCATCATGAAAAGCCTATTCTTTAATAGCAATTTGAAGACATGTGATGCCCTTTATACTGATACAGGCTATCTTGATAAATTTCCTTCTAGATGTTCTGAAAACTTTTTAAAACAGAATTTTCAATTCTTTTGAAACATCACATAAAAGCAATAATTGTATTATTCAGATTGAAAAGATGTAATCCAATGTGGTTAAGTGAATGGGTTGACTAAAGTTTAACAAGAAAATCAGCATATTAAATAATGAGATCGGATGAACTGAATATATTGTATTTGTCTGACTGGTTTTCCCCTAACTCTGTGATTCTCTTTTCACTGAGCTCACATAAAATGGACTTGGCAAGCCAAAACAGTGCTGTCTAAAAGAAGTTGTCACTGCAGCCTAACAAGTTTGATTGGCTCCATTAGTAGGAATGCCCTGCAGGGAACTTTTGATAAAACAATAACAACAACAAAAAACATTAAAAACTTGGATTGTGAAGAAGAGTTGGATTGTAAACTCTTAGTCCTAGTTGGGTCTGGTAGCCAATTTGGAAATTGACTGTCTCACATAATTAGATTTACTGGGGTTACTATATCAGTATCATATTAGAACTCTGCTTATTTCTCTGAAGATACATGTAATAGATCCACTGCCTACTTCACAATTCCATTTTGATGGAAGAATTTGGAATTCCATTGAAATCAGGGTCTGACAAAGTAAAAGAGCATTATAAAGTACTGAATATAGCCAATGGAATTCTTTTTTTTTTTTTAATTTTTATTATTAACTGAATTGATGAAAAATTCACAGGGAAAAAAGAATAAATGTCTCTGCTCATAGTGCCGTGTTTTGATTCTTATATTGCTTGTATTTTTAAAAAGTCAATAGTTTATAGATTAATGTTCTTTATATAGAATTAAAAAAAATTAAATTTAGAGAAGTAACGTTGCCTTTTATTATATTGTTCTCTGGCAAAAATATTTTAGAGCTTTAACAGGTCATAATTTCAGATATACAAATGATTTTTAAAAATTACTTGCCCATAAAGTCCTATTTGATTTCTAAAATTAATGTAGCTTTCCCCAGATTTAATCAGAGATTTTTCTCTTGGTCTTCAACATTCACATGTCTCATTACACTAGTGACAAGAGTAGTAACATCTCTTCTGTGGGGTTCTTGGATAGACTAAATTAAATAAATGTATGTTAATCACCTGGAACAGAATAGATGCTCAATACTTTAAAATGTATGCCCATTTATTACTATCCCTTTTCCCCTGACATTGAACCAACTCTCCATTCATGACAAAGTATCTTTTGTACCATAAATCCATATTCATTTTAATTTTCAAAGTAGTCTGCATTAAGTAATGCTGTCAGAGACTTCTAAGTAATCCAAATGAATTAAACTACAGATTATCCTCTTTTCCACGTGCTTATTTATTCACTTGTTTGCTTATATCTCTTCCTTCCTTGTTAAAATAGTGAAAGGTTAGTGAATATTTTTTAAAAGCCTTATAGACTTTACCTGTTAGCAGACTTCTCCTGATTATGTGTGTCAGGCACCGTCATCTTGCCAGATAGCAAAGAGAGACAGACTGTATTTTAAGGAGAGAGAATAAGGCAAAATGTAGTGAGCTCGGCCATATACTATTCATGCTGAATGTCGTAACCCAGAAGAGAGATTGCTATTCCTCAGTGTTCTGGGTATTCTGAATATTTCCGCTCTTAAATGTCTGCTCTTAAGAGTCTGATTTCCACTAGTTTTCTAAGTACCACAGTCTCCACCAATTTTCACGGTAGTAGTTTTACAACATGTGGGTTCTCTGGCTTCTGTGACACTTAGCTCATGTGGTTCCCTTGCCTCTAACTCATTGGCTTACAAAGACAGCTATTCGCTGGTCTCTTGCTTAAACAGTTCATTCATGATAAAAAAAAAATATTTGTAACACAGCAATCTAGAATAATGCTAATTTTCATTAAAAAGCAATGCAAAACCTGTGAATTATAAAATATTCTTTAATAAATGGATTTCTGGAAAATAAATGGTAATTCTGGGGGTGAAAATTGAGAGAAATTCATAAGTCAGTGTCATGCCCAGATTCCTTCTCTATGTCTGTTGACATCCTTGCTGTCCAAGACAAATCTCTGTTCCAAGAATATTTCTGCCCACACAACAGTCAGAGTCTACCTTTCCTCTGAACCCCTATGCCATTTGCACTGTGTCACTTCTTTGCTACACGCTATTTACTACATGTATTGCTAGTGTTCTTCTTATACCGAATTCATCATCTTTCACACCAAATTAATTTTTTTCCCTATGGTTCTTATCATGGTGAGTGCCCTGCCATCAAACATGTGTTCAGACACAAACCCAGCACAGCGGTGTCTCTTTTGTCTTCTTCCTCAGTAGGTAAACATGAAGTCCTGTGCCATTTCAGTGTCTCTGTCCTCTACCATTCCTGACACCTGTCCTTTGCTCAGGGTGTGGTCATCTGTTGCTTGGATTACTGCTATGGTTTTTGACAATTGGTCGATTCCAGTATTATTCACATTTAATCCATGTTCCCTTGTGCATCTAGATGATATTTACTAAAATGCAAATGTGACCTTTTCACTTTCCTGCTTAAAACTTCTGAAATGCTTTAAAAATAAAGTCTAAATTTTCTAGCATGGCAAGCAGAACACTTTATGGCATACACAGCCCCAACGTAGCTATCTAGCTTTATATCTAAGCTCCTGTCATGCTGAGATGAACACAGATATTGCCTCTGTTGGTGAATGTGCAATGAGACATTTCCTATTGTCTTAGAATTTTTGCTAAAAACTCAAAGTGAAGAAAACTAGATAATAGGTATCCACAACTTTTAGAGAATGCTTCTAGCTCTTTCTATAAGACTTTCTAAAACCCAACAGTGTGAGTTTGTGATTATCATTTTCCTTAACTGAACTTTAGCCTATGTAAGAGAAAATCAGAAATTCAAAAGGGCAGTTCATTGGAAAGTAGAATTACTAGTGGTAGAGAGAGTTAGAGTATTTTTTTCTCCTCTCTCCATGGAAATCAGAGGGATTATACATGAGAAGTCATCAAGAGTATCACTCACAGAAATTGAAGGTGTCTGAAAGAGGGGAACCCATTTCTCATGACATTGCTGTATGTTTCCTGCACCATGGCATTGCTGGCCTGAGCCCTGGTATATACTGGAGCAGAGAGTTGAAAGAATTCATGGGATAATTCTCCCCTGGGGATTGGACATATGTGAGCATGGAGCATGGAAATTGTATCCCCCTGATGAACATGAAGGGTAGGAGGCTGACTGGAGTACCCATGTGAAGAAGGCATGACAACAGTTGGTAGAAGAAACTTTTGTCAGGGCAAGGGTATGGGATTTTCCCACAGGCCACATGGATGTTACAGAGGGAGCACTCAACTCCTGCAGTGGTGAGAGGAATCCAGCTAGCTGTATGTTCTGCATAAACATGTACCCTCAAGAGCAGGAGCTTGAGGAGGTTTGACATGTATCATAGGAGGGAGTGTCATCTGTTTGGAAGGACTGCTGCACAGAGGTCCCCGAGGAGGTCAGGGAGGGTATCTAAAGCAAATCCAAGCATCTCAGGAAACAACAGACATTTGAACACTCTCCATAGAGGAGGGCTTGATATGCAGCTGCAATGAGCCCAGAGAGAAGCACAAGCGTCCCCTACCCAACAAGAAGACCTCTGCCCCTGCCTTCTAATCCTTCCTCCTCTATCCCCTACCTGGGGGAAGCTTGGAGAGATGGGGAGAAGACAGAGAAGGAAGAATGAAGAAATAGACCAACTGTAGGTCTGGAGGCTTCAGCTGGGGGACAGAGAAGAAACTGTGAATGGGATACGCTTAACGTATTCCTTTGGTTAACACTCATTAAGCACTTACTGTATGCCTGCCACTGTTCTACATATAGGATATACAGCAGTGAACAAAGCATAGAATGATCGATGCCTTTACAGACCTTAGAATCTATTAGAGGGAGAGAAATGAAATTGAAACTTAAAATTAATATGTAAGAGGTGATGTGTGCAATGGAAAGATAACAAACTTGGAAAGGAGAGGGGACATACTGGGAGGGGTATAGTGATAAGAATGAGATGAGAAATGCTTGCCAACCAATGAACACAGACAAGTCTGTGAAGGATTAGATGTGGGGTGTGAGACACAGGGCAGACTCGTGTGGTTTTTGACCTGAGCAACTGAAAGATGGAACACATCCTGGTACCCAAGAAGGGCTCACCTGTAGGAGGAGTGAGCTGGGGGCAGTTTAATTTGGGGAAGTCCATTTGACAACCAAGTGCAGACACCATGTGGGCAGTGAGAGTTCAAGGGAGAGGCTGGGGACAGAGAGAGAGATGACATACTCTGTGTGGCTGTTGGTTAACGTCAGGAGGCTGAAGTTTTTATTTATATATGACTCTGGAATTTTCAGTACCAAGTATTGATACAAATTTTAGAGCTGACGATGACTGAAAAGTTGAAGAATTGTCCCAGAATAGTAGTAAGGGGCTGGTTGTGGGAAAATTCTAAGGGAGCACATTAAACTCAGTGATAGGAGAAAAACAATGTGTCCCATAATGTTTCTTGATGTGTCCCATCAAATGCAGTCCCATCATTCAACAAACCAGTTTACATCCTAAAGGTACCATGCTTTCTAAACTTCCTGCATCTACACATGACATTCCCTGCCTGGATACTGTGCATTACGTCTATTTATCTTTGCCTGATAAGTGAAGTTTTCTAATGTTACATTTCAGGGAAAACATTTTCTTACTCTTTTGTGATTAAATCAGTTACCTTTCAATGAGTGCTAAGACCCTTTCATTTCATGTCATTGTGTACTTGTTCTTTGCACCTTTCTAAACTGTAAGTTGCATGAGGGCAGGGTATCTGCCTTATTAAACCTGAGGAGAGTGTGGTCAAAAATATGCAGTGTAGGTCGTGTGTATCTGAGAGATACATTCATTACTGGAATGTCCTGAAATGTGAAAAAAAAAAAAATTAAGAACACTTTAATAAAATATGTGACTTTTACACTTTGCATTACAAATGTTTTGCAAAGCCAACTATAGAAGATTCTGATTAATTAATGTTAAGATGTTTTTGGTTGTATTTATTTGTTTTTGCAATATCCATGTTTCTGTTATTTGGTAAGAAAATTTTTTATTCTTTATATTTTTGTGTTTATTGGTTTATAAGTTCTAGATTGTAACTGAAAAGAAATTTAAAATCATGTATTTTATTATATTGGCAATGTTTCAAAATTATTTTTCCCATTTCAGCACATACTAGTAATGAATATATTTGTCAGATACATGTGACCTTTGCTGTAAGTTTTGTGACTGTGCCCTCCTCAGGGTTAAACTCTCTGTCTGTATCATCTAGCACAGGACTGGACCAATGCGTAGCAGATGCTAAATAAATAATTCTTAAACATAAACAAGCAGGTTTAGGGTACAGACCATGCTTTCTGCATTGTGTTATTTTCTATGATGCTTGACTAACCTGTATCGCACATTGGGACAAGACTGTAAATGTCAGTGTTGTGTCAGGAGTGATGCTGGTCTGTTTTTGTTCATTTTGGGTAGCATACATTTAATAGTATTTGAGAGACCAAGTTCCAGTTCTTATAAAGGTGAGTTTATTTATGTCTAAACTTTATAAAGATGACAAAAGGATTTGTTGAGATGGGATTTATGTTGTAAAATTAAAACTATATATGAATTACTAAACAATTATCTTATATATAAATGTATAACAGCTCTAAATTTTATCCTTCGGTATTTTTCACTAATGAGAAATACCTGTACACTCTTTTTCCTTGAGTCCTTCCAATTATGCTGATGTTCACTTCTGACATTACTGTCCTGCAGGTCCTGTGGGATGTTCATTGTAGCACTTAGAATTAGGTGTAGTAGAATATTACAGGAACAGAAAACCTGACACAGAAACAGAGAACCTAAAATAACTGTACTTAAATATCATAGTTGTTTATTCTTTATTACAAAATAAACCCAGAGCTAAGCAGTACATGGTGGATTTGGTGGCTCCATAGTAACTAGGGACTCAGGCTTTTTTCTCAATTTCTGCTCTTCTACAAGTCTAGCATGTGCCTCCAACCCCAAGGTCACCTCATGGTCTAAGAAGGTTTTTGATGCACAAGCCTTAATGTCCTAACTACAGACCAAAGGAAGAAGAAAAAGAAGAAAAAGGAATGACGATATGGACTTTCCTTCCAAAAGAGGTAGCTATCTTTAATCAGCCCGCTCAATTCAACATTTCTGCTTCTGTCTTGTCCTCCACAACTTAGTCACATGGGGACTTTCTGCTCCAGCAAAGGCTAGGAAATGCTATCTTTTAGGTAAAACTGGGGTCCCATTATTTACAAAAGAGATTGTTGGCAACTGAAGAATACAGTCT
The DNA here is from genome assembly GCA_004027555.1 of Craseonycteris thonglongyai. NCBI lineage: Eukaryota > Metazoa > Chordata > Mammalia > Chiroptera > Craseonycteridae > Craseonycteris > Craseonycteris thonglongyai. The sequence continues at coordinate 60,838 of PVKE010003065.1, read as the reverse complement.
CTACCATGGTTATGTTTTTGTATCAGGGTTTACTATTTACGACTTTTTCCTTTATTTTAGTCCACCTTCCCCTTAAGTACAAAATCTTTACTTATTGATTTCTACAATGTACCACACTGCTTTCTAGTTTGCTCTGAAAATCCTGCCTGGCTGCTTTGTTTGTTTATAGAGAAAATAGCTTTGGTTTGCTTGCTTGGCCTTGCTTCTCTCTGGCCTACATCTATGTTCACATAGCCAGCTGCATGCTTTTTAGGAAGCAGGGGCAAAAGGCAGGACTTTATTTTGCTCCCTTTCAGTTAAAGTAGTCACTTTCTTATTAGTATCTGAGCTGAAAATTTCACCTGGGCTCTTTAGCATTTTAAAACTGATGAAAAGAGATGAGTAGTAGATGGAGGGTCTTATCTGTGTCCAGAGGTGGCAGCAAACTGTTGCTTATTGGTACCAGGTGCATTTTCTTGCTGCTTCTGATTCCTCGGTGGTCCAGCTCTTCTTCCCCCAATGGTCCCCCTGTGGCCCATCTAGACACAGTCCCTTTAGTAGTTGCTGCTCCCTCCATGGTGTTTCCGGTAGAAAGGCAAGCCTTTGCTGTTTCACACCAATATTACATAAAGTTCTATGAGTTTATAAGACTTTACTGAAAGATTTGGGTAACTATGTTGAATTCCAATATAGAGGGTGGAAAATGAAAACTACATTATAAAGAAGACATTTGTTTATGACTCAGGGAGGATCATCAAGACATTCAGTCTTTCAGAGGGTACTCTTCTTTATTGCTTTTGTGTATTAAGTTCTTGCTGTGTGAGAAGACCTATCCTCTGAATATCTTGGAGGAGAGCTCCTCTCATAAACATAGAACTAGTTTCACAGAAAAACCTATGCCCATCCTGTTTCTCCCAGCAGTTTATTAGTCCTTGTCCAAATTACTTGGAAAAGAATAACACCCAAGAGATTTCTTAGTCACCCATGACAATGCAATTCCCACAAAATTATCTAGAGCAGATAGTCTAAGTTTTCCCACCAGTGTGAATTTATTGTATTGTCTAGTAGACAACTGTTTCCTCTCTCACATACAGACACCCCTCTGGACCAAAGAAAAACAGTATGAGTCTGCCCATAAAATAGTAAGCAAATTACTTGAGATTTTTCACGTCCCAACAAGATTCACTGAAGAAGATTTTGGGGAATGTTACCATTATGGGCCACATGTCCATTTTTTTATTCTGACAGGGTTGCAATATATATTTATGTGTGTGTGTGTGTGTGTGTGTGTGTATGTGTGTGTGTGTGTGTGTATACATATATATATATATATATTTAAGATTTGTTTTATTGTTTTTGACAGAGAGAGAGACAGGGACAAAGAGAGACAGGGACAAAGAGAGACAGAGAGAAGAGGGAGGGACCAGAGCAGTCTCCATAGTTGTATGTTTTTGAAATGGTTTCATTCCACACAGGTGGCTGGGTGCCACGCAGGGCAGGATGCCATGCAGGGCAGGAACCAGGCTGGGGCCTCCCACATGGGAAGCACACCCTAGTTGAGCATATGGGCCCACACAGGCTGGGGCTGGGACTCAATTCTCGGACCTCAGGGCTGCAAAGTGAGCACTTAACCCACTGAGCCATCCCGGCTTCCCCATATATTTTTATAGTGAGCAGCATTGGAAGAAATCTATGTACAGTAGACTCTCTGTTAACCAGAACTCAAGCAATGAGTACCCTCAAGCAATTTTTGCCAATTGCCTGACAGGCTGGTTGCTAGAGTTCTGGTTAACAGAGAGTCTACTTACATTTAACCAGCACCTACTAATCCCCATGGGTGCCAGTTAACTGAGAGTCTATTGTCTATGCTGCATTAGAGGACTAGCCATTTGTTTCTTTTGTTGGTATGGTGGCACACTTGTTTGGAAATGAAGGTGTATTGATCTAAAAATAGAAAAACTTAACCACTCTTGAAAGAGGTGGTTTGGGGAGGTTTTGTTTTGCTTTATAGCTGAAAAAGTAGGATGTAAGCATCTGAAGACTTCAAATGGGAGAGATAGGAGTGAGAATAAATAGTTTAGTCATCTGATGTGTTTGTTTGCATTGTTGGAAAATATCTTATTTACACCACAAAGTAACATCTTGATAAAGTTTCAACTTTATATATGGTTAATTTTTCTTTTTAGAAAAAAATACCCTATTTTTAGAAGAGTTTTAGTGTCAAAGCAAAATTAAACAGAAAGTGCAGATTTCCTACATACCTTCTGTATAGTAAAACAGAGAAATATTAATTTCTATACTTACCACTGTTGCATTTTAGTACTCTTTAAGTTGCTTACTAGTGACCACTGGGGACAGTCATTAAATTCTAAGACAGAATGACTACAACATAATAGAGTTCTCTTTCCCAACATGTATATTACTTGGTATCTCAAGCTGCTTTGGGATTAAAACAATGCACCAATAATTTACATGAAAAAGGTTTCATTCAAATGTAATCTCTATATGTATTTGATAAGTGAGTTTTTTAAGGAAATAGTAGTTTAGCTAGCTATAAAATTTGAATGGGAATCTTTTGATGATAGTGTTGTGGAAGGCACCTGTTGTGTGGGTCACTCTTAACATTTTAACCATAGTCTTAATACTTCTTTATCTACCTAAATAAAGGCTGATGGAGAGACTAAATCTGCTGCTATAAAATGAACTTATGATGATGATTTTTCAGGAAACGTCCTAGAGGTTTTATTTATCACTAGAAAGTAGATATTCATGCCAGGGTTCACTACTGAGTCCCAAAGCTTACACTAAGAGCTTGGAAACTTTCAGTTTCACTTTTTTTTTTTTTTTTCATGTGTGAGTTGACAAGATTTCTTTGGGGAACATTTTTTTTTTAATCCAATAGAGTAGTGACTTGCATTTTTAATACTTTTCTCCTTCAAGTTTCTAATTCTTGGGGAAGCCGGGATGGCTCAGCGGGTTAAGCACTGGCTTTGCAGACCTGAAGACCAAGGATAGAATCCTGGCCCCAGCCCATGTGGACCCATATGCTGAAGTTGGGTGTGCTTTCTATGCGGGAGGTCCCCAGTTCACCCCCCCCACCCCCCAGTTTGGCCCCTGGCTTGAGGGGGTGTGCCTCCCATGCAGGAGGCTCCTAGCCCAGTTCTTGCCCTGCGCAGCCCCTGCCCACCTGTGTGGAATGAAACCATGTTGAAAAAAGCCGATGACGTACAACTATGGAGAATGCTCTGGGCCCTCCCTCTTCTTTCTTTCTCCCTTTGTCTCTTTCTCTCTCTCTCTCTGTCTCTGTCAAAAACAATAAAATAAATCCTTCTTTTAAAAGATTATTATTATTTATTTATTTATTTTGACAGAGAGACAGACAGAGAGAGACACAGAGAAGGGGGAGGGCCCAGAGCAGTCTCCATAGTTGACAGCATTAGTTTTCCATATGGTTTCACTCCATAGGTGGGCATGGAGCTGTGCAGGGCAGGAACTGGGCTGAGAGTCTCCCACATAGGTCCCAGCAAGAACTGAACTGGGGGCACACCCCAGTTCAGCATATGGGTCCGCCTGGGCTGGTGCTGGGATTTGATCCTTGGGCTCCGGGGCTGCAAAGTGAGCGCTTAACCCATTGAGCCATCCCAGCTTCCCAAACAAATCTTTTTAAAAAGTTTCTATTTCTTTTGAGTGTTATATTGTGTTTATGTGACTTAGGGGAGGAGTACACATAAAGATTAAAAATATATATTTTGTTTGATTATGTTTTATGTTCATTTTCTCCCTTGGGGCTATTACATTAATTTCTTTGGATTTCATATATATAAGTTGAAATAGTTTTCTTCCTTTCCATACCCTTTCTGTAATCTTGCTAAAGGTTCTTCTCATGTCCCTTACATGTTGTTACGTTCCTCGGAGAAAGAAACCTGGTCTAAAATGTGACATCATTTTTTTCTTAAATATTTGCTTGGAGTATAGATTGTTTTGCAAAAATTTAAGACCTTTTCTAAATGTGGCACATGCTTTGTAACCCTTCTTTCAACAATTAATTCATTAGCTCCTTGTTGAAGAACAAGTTTGCCAGGCACTATTCTAGGCACTTATTACTAAGATCAGTGAGATGATATGGTTGAGGCATGAGGATCTCACAGTCTAATGGGGGAGATAGATTTGCAAAACAGTTATTATAGTTCTATGGGATAAAGGCTATGATAGAGGCATGTTTAACAAGAACACAAATTAGATGACAGCAAGAAGGATTCTGAAATGGTTCCTGAAGTAGACTGCCTTTGAGTTGAGTTTTGAAAGGATAAGTAGGAATTAGCTTGAAAACAGAAAGGAAAAATCATTTGAGTGGAGGAAAGCCTGAAGCAGTGTATATTGTTTAAAGCATCATAAATTCACTCATGTGAGACTAAGAAGAACGACAGAAGAAGTTACAGTAGGTAGGTATGTGGTCATGAAGAGCTTTGTGTGTAAATGAGAAATTTTGCACCCTAACATGAAAATTATGGGATATACAAAAAGATTTTGTATGGGATATACAAAAAGAGTAGAGAACTGATATTTATCTTTTGGGAACATCATTCTGGCAGTAATTAGGAGCAGTGGGATTCAGCCAGACAGAGAGGGCCACTCATAGTGACATTCCTATAATACCCAGGGGAAGAGATGAGGTCTTTCAGCCAGTAATGAGAGTAGGTAAGGGACTGATTAAAAAGAGATTAAGATAATTCTCTAGCATATCTTCTGCATCCCTGGAAGAACAGGTTGGTGATGCTAATTCACAAAGTAGGAAATGCAGGAAAAATAATAAGTTTGGAGGAAAGATGGCATTTTATTTTGGATACATTCAGGTAAAAGTGGCGATAGCATATTTAGAGCGCAGACATGCATTCTAAACCTAAATATATGTGTCTGAAGTCAGCAGAGGGTTCTGAGTTAAAGATATGCCTTTGGGAGTCATCAGAGTGTGTGTGTGTGTGTGTGTGTGTGTGTGTGTGTGTGTGTGTGTGTGCGCGCTGAACCTTTGGTGTCAATGAGGAAACAAGACTTTTGGGAAATCTTGACATTTATGAGGCTCATGGGAAATGATCTCATGCAAGATATTGGAAACAGATGGCCCTTAGCATATTATCTTCTACATCCACATTATCTGTGTACATTTATCTCACAGATGGTAAGCTCTCAATGGAGTTTTGAGGGAATAAGTAGGGAGAGGAAGAGGGAGGGTGAAATGAAAAAGGATTGAGTGAAGGCTAGTATCTCTAGACCACAATACTTTGCAAAGCTATGGCACCAAAGAGAACATGAGATAACAACACACTAGCTCCTTTTGCCATCAGCCGTGGGATCAAATCTGATTTCGTTTGGGAATGTCCAAAGATATTTAAAATTATCCCCCTTAACTATTTGGAAGATACTGTTTTCTAGAGTTTTCTTAGGGATCCATTTTGGGCGGTCTTTAAGCTTGTGCTGGGGCAGACCTACTTCCCTGGGCTACACATGGGGAGGTTCAAGTAGATACTCAGAGGCCTTTAGGAATCACATTGAATTTTGAGAATTACCTGCCTATCTGGCATAAACTTCTACTCATGAGCTTATTATTAACCAGGAATTGGTAAAAAAGCAAAAGGATAGGGTGACGTTAGTGCCATAATATTAGTTATATTAGTTACATTGACCCTACCAGGCCACTATCATTATTCATCCAGGGTTATAGGTATTAAGGAAAGTACATGGAAGAATCCAAATTCAAGACATGTGAGAAGCCATCTTCTTGGTAGAACAGAAATATGAGTTTACAAGTTTATCTCTAAGAGCCCAAAATATCTGCTTATCCTAACCTCTTCTAATTTGAATACATGCCTACACATTTCAGTCAATGCTCTCTTACTTTGCTTGTACATTGTATATCCCTCTTATGACTCTTCTCAATGTTCTTAATAATCCTTTCCTCATTTAGAAAAAAAAAAAGGTGTAGCTTGCTGCCATGTTCATTTGGTTTTACATAAACACAGTTTTCAAAATGAAAATAAAATATAAAAACTGTTCTTGGGGTTATTTCTAAATAGAACTTTGTCTTTAATCCTAATGTAACAGTAAATGTATATGGTGATCAGTATTTAATAATATTTTTTCTTGTGGTAAATTTCAACATAAGTGGAAGTAAGGTTAGGACTGTAACCCACAAGTTATCTTGGGGTAAACACTGGAGCTGCAAGTGCTGCCAGTAAGTATTCGCGGGGCAAACAGTAAAAAGGTTTTATAAAGCTATGCGATCTCTCTATAATTATTACTTTCTTACGGCTAGGAAATTCTTATGTATATAAATTGAACCATACTGGACATAATCCAGAACTCTTCCAAATACTGTGTAGATCTAGCTATTACCTTTACTCCTTAGTTTTTTTGGAAGTTCTTCTTAATATTTACAAATAAACTTGTAAAACCCTCCAGCTTTCTCTTAGCAAAATTATGAGGAAGAATGATTAGCCATGCACTGCTAAAATGGGTTGTCTTAATAAAAAAAAAAAGGAGCTAATTAAGGTAATGGTTATGTCTTTAGACAAGACAATAGAGAGAAGACATGTAGGAGGTGGAAATGGTTCAGTGAAAACAAAAGCTCAAGGCTGGTAATTGGAAAGTGACATTTACTTTTGCTTCTGAATTGAATCCCATCGGGCAGTCTCCTGCACAAAACTATCCAGTAAGCTGTCACCAACCAACTTCACACTTCCTCTCTCATTGGGTTAGGCTTGCCTTCCTATTTCTTTTTCTCCCAGCAGTTTAAATGCACAATTAATGGTAGAGCTAATATTATAGGGGAAAAATTGTCCTTTGAGCCCTAGTGAAAAATCAACGATGAATGCCCGGGTAGTACACACATCTCAAGTTCTTTAAAGCAGTGTTAATTGATAGAAACTCACAGGGTAGGAATAATGGCAGGAGTGGATGCCCCTCTTCTCATTGCACTTTGGGGCAACAATCTGATCTAACAGCAACCAGACATCAGGCTGCAGGAGGAGCCGGGCTGTAAGTTTATAAATTGCTTTGAAAAAACCAGACCCTGCCCTGGCATAATCAGGGGCACAATAAAAGATGGCATCTCAGAAATTTCTTTCTGGCTGTGTTTTTCTTTCTCAACACCGCATTGGAAGTACACCAGCTTTTCCCTAGGCCTGATCTGTGGCTGGGACAGTGATGGGCAGCTCTATGCTTTGGTAGCCAATGAACCTGCTCTACAAACTCAGCATTCTATGGGGACTGCCTTTAGCACCTGGCTACAGTTGTTTCTTCGGTGCTCTAGAACTACCTCTCTGAGTAGCCAGCCTATGGTAATCAGTCTGAGACTAATTCACCCTTCCCTCTTATGTTACCTTCTACAAGTCTTGTTAAGTACCCAAGGAGCTGTACAGCTCAAGAGGGAGAAGTCTTTGGAACTTGGCAATGAGAGGTATGGTGGGACTGCCTTACAACATGAGAGAGACTTGATTTTCCAAGAAATCTCATGTTCGTTTAAAAAAACGCTTCTTTAGTAAAGTGTTTGTATTTATCACTCTGTAGCACTAGCTCCCCAGGAGCTCTAGCTCTGGGCAAGTCAATTTGCCAAGCAATTTAAAGTTTATGTAACTAACAGTTAATGAGTGCTTATTAAGTGCCATGCATACAATGGGGCGCTGCCATTATGTGTATATTACAAATGAGAAAATGGAGATGGAGAAATTAACTAGCATAACCGAGGTAACATAGCTAATAAATAGTCAAGTTTGGGTTCAAGACCAATAGGTATACCTGGATCCAAAGCTTGTTAAAAGCATGGCTTATGAAAATACAAAGCCCCACCCCTAGATTTATGCTAATTTTCAAGGTTCTTATATTTCAAGGTCTTTTTATCAACTCCTGATTCCTAGAACATGTTATCTCATGTTGACCCACATGTTGACATGTGGGTCATGTTGCATCTCTTTGAATTTTATCCCAAGTCACCCATAAAACATTGATTAATAAATAGAATTTACTGCAAATTTTATGGATGAGTCAGAAACAGGTTTACAGTACTGTGATATAAATGACTTTTCCAACATAAATATTACCAGTAAAAGATATCTACCCTTGCCTTGACACTGAGAAGCTTCAACTCATCCCAGTCTCTCTTGCTTTATTGTCCTCTCCTGTTTTTCTTCCCTTTTCACCTTTCTGCAACTCCCTTTCAGCAGTAAATAAGCAAGCAATAAAAACAATTAGTTAAAACGCAAATTTCTTCTTTCTTAAATCAAAAATTTAAGCAAAGCAACTCTTCTTTTCTCTGAAACTTTGGTGTTAGTAAAAACCAAGGCCCTCAATGTCTTACCTTCTAACCCAAGTAATTATGGATGTATACGCCGAAAATACGGTATCTACCTCCCTTGTCCTCTTCCCCTAAAAAGCGTTCACATTATAAGATGAACACAAACTTTCTAATTTTATGATCAGTAGATGAAATACTCAGTTTACCAAAGAGAGCTCTTATGCCCTTATCAAACTTCTCTGCATGGCTATCTGCATCGCTCTGCTCCATCTCAAAGCCTTTCTAACTGGAAAGTTTGGGAAGGGAAAGAGGAAGATGGAGGGAAACGGTAGGAAGGAATAGGGAATGGATGCAGAAGGGGTCTGTTTTATTCACTTCATATTTTGGGTCTTACTTTGCCTGTAGATTGCTGAAATGCAAGTTAAATTGTCTTCTTAAAATGCCTGTCCATGTGCACTATCTTTGAATTCCTTATCTTCACATGCTTTTCTTTTCCTTTAACTGAGATAATGTTACCTCCTACTTCGAAAAAAATCTAAAAGCAAAGATATGTGCAGAGGTTGTAAAGGAGATCTTGAGGTAAGGGAGCGATGTTAAGAGCTTTTCTTTAAACATCTTAAATGGTACAACTTATAGGAATAGAAAAGTAAGGCTTCTTAAATCTTCATTGAGAGTAGTGAAGAAAGGTATAGTTGAAACATCTAGCCCTCATGTTGCCAGTTTTTTTCCTCTGAAAACATAATTTATTTTCTCTGAAAACATGATTTTTTAAGTACTGGAAAAAAGTTCAGGTGATTAATCTATAAAACAAGAGCATTATTTTGTAGTGTAGGGTTCTTTTCTTATGTATTACTGATTATAGACCATGATCCAAGATTATAACTGTCTACAAATAATTTGGGTGGTAAGTGTAAAATTAGCCATGTTTGTTCTTCACATTCAATTTAATTGTTAGTTTATATGGGGATTAATTTTAATTTGATTGGATCTGTCTCCTATAGAGTGACTCATTAGAGGATATGTAAAAAATCTTTCTGAATGTCCTGTATCAAACTCTGTTATTCAGTATAATTAGGTAATGAGGAATTTGTAGTTCATCAAGTTTTTAAAGTAATTATTGCCATGTGTAAAACATAGATTATTGATTTTCTAAGAAATATAGTAAATACTTGAAAAATTACATTACAACTAATTAACTTCTGTAATAATAAGCTGAGTACTTTGCTATCGACTGTAGATTCTTAAATGTCTGTGAAATGTATTAGACACAACCTTTGCCTACACAGGCTCACAGCCTGAGGGAAGCATACAGTTCATCCCATCTATATGTACACAGGTATTCAAAGGTGCTCTAAGAGCAAGGAGGACTAAAAGATTCATTTGGCTTGAATGATTTTGAGATGGTGAGGACTTTCACCTGGGAAGATAAGTAGGGTTTGGCAGGGAGAACAAAACAGGCATAGTAGGTAGAATGGTGAGTACACTTAGAAAATGGCTAGTTGTGCAGTGTGGCTGGAGTGTAGATATTCTGGGGCTGGTGGTTGCAGATAAGGCAGGAAAGGTAAAACAAAGCCCCGTTGTAGGATAAGGAGGTTTTAAATACAATGGTAAGTAGTTGGCAATTTATTGTGAAAGCCGATGTTTCATTGAATAAAGGCGTTTGGTAACTTTGAGATTTTTCCCCAAAAGTCTATGGACAAACCAATTTGGAAAATGTATATATATCTTCTGGTCAGGCATTCATAGTACATATTGGCACAGTAAAGGTTCAGAAAAATCCTGCAGTTAGGACTTGTTTTACCTTGTTTAACATAGTGCTTCCTGCACTTACTTAACCATGGAAACTTTTCTTCTGGAATCTTTATTAATATGTGGAGGGATACCTGTGTTTTATGGAACACAGTTTGTGAAAAACTTCAGCCATTGCTCTAAACAATAAATTAGAATTAAAAAGCTTGTTTTTAATTGTATTCTTTTTTTCCTTTTATTGTCAAATATATTAGGGTTACATTGGTTAGTAATAATTACATGGGTTCCTGGTAGACAATTCTTTTCATCACCATATAATTAGCTCCCCTACCTCCTCTCCCTCCCTCACCACCCCCTTATCTTCAGGGGACCATTAAAAAATGTTTTAAGTAAGGTAATGGCATGATCAAATCCATGTTTTAAGAAGGAATAAAATATAACCTTCCTTTGATTAAGAACATTCATATATTTCAAGATATAGCACATTAAGGGCACTGTTGTTATTAACAATAATTATCAATGTTTTGGACATATGAGTGTTCAGCTTGTAGATTGATAAATATTTCTGGTTAATAGTATAAAGTATAATAATATCCAGTATGTTGATATATGGGACTTTTTTGGAGGAATTCATCCTATTTATGACAAAATTAAATGCCTGGCTATCACTCCAAACTGGTCTTTAAAAAAATGACAGATTCTCTGACAGATTCATTAATCATAGATGAGGGACCCTAATAATTTGCTTAAAGAAATGCAAATATATCTTGTCCATAAGAGAGAAAACAATACAAAATAAGGAGGACATTTTGGGACCTTTTTAAACAGAAGTTCTTTTTTGTGCAGGAAAATGTTTTGTTTTGTTTTGTTTTTTAAAAATTGCACTGAGGCGTCTGTCTTTCTTAAGTTTTACATTAGTAGTATATATGGTTTAATTCTGGTCAAGGTGAATGAAGACATTTCTTAAAATGTCATTTGAAGCCTATACAAATCTTGTTTTTAAAAAATAGCCTTTTATAAAAAGACGGATCAGTACATTATAATATCCTGCATTTAATGTAGGCCAATGTGGAGTCTCTATTCCAATTAACTAAATGAACTGGAGGAAACTCTTCTATCAAGGCAAGCTAAAACCTTGACTTCAGAATTACTTATTCAGGGTTCCCATATCAATATATTTTTTTCCCTGAAACTGATATGACTAAGCACTTAATTCTAGGCAATGAGACTTGAGATATGTGCAGTAACTTTTGCCACTGCATGCTATGAACTATTATTTTATTTTGTATCAGTAGTGAGATTATTACTGCCTTCAAGTCTAATCAGCCCATAGATTTGATTCCACATTCCTGTCTTTTGAGGTTCTGTTTTCTGGTATCAAATATAAAAGCCACCCTCTGTGGCCCAGATTTAAAGGGTTTAGGATAAGGAACTTGAGGCTCCTACACACCTGTTAGAAAAACAGGGGAGCAAAGTCAGGTAAGCTGCCTCTGACAAGCTTAGCATAAATCATGGAAATGAGTTCATTGAAAGAGCTTATCAGGGATCTGCCTGTGAATCTCACAGCCTCTGGCTGAACCTGCCTTGGGAAAATGGTTTCTCCTTTCTCTAAGTCTCAAGGAATAACAGGGTCTAATTGGGGAAAAAATAAAAGGAAGAGGATTCTGGGAAATACAGTTTCCAGCCTTCCGTCTGCAATCAAAAAATTTTTTAAAGAGGGAGTGGTGAGGCTAATGAGTTAACCATAAGCAATTCAGCACAAGGCATGAAGTGCTGGGCTGCACTGGAAGATAAGATTCAGAGTTTGAGAACAAACACTGGAGTCAACAGAATGCAAAAGCAAGCAAAAAGATTTGGGAAAATGTTGTGGCCTAGAGTAAGGTGTCCAGATTTTAACATTGGTAAAGCGGGACACCATTGACTGGGGGGGGGGGGGGGGGGGGTGTCTTGATTAAAAATTTGGTCTATCTCCCGCCGTTCCCTAGCTTATTGTGCATTCATTCCAAAAATCGGGACTTTTTTAAAACGCCACAGGACGCGGGACAAATTGTTAAAAATCGGGACTGTCCCACCAAAAGCGGGACGTTTGGTCACCTTGGCCTAGAGACATGATTGCATGTTGAGGTTCAAGCCAGAACAAGTTATTCTTGGTCATGCAGAACCTTCATGATATATTCCTGAGCTATTTTTCCATTCTTAGCTCCATGACTTACCCCAAATGATGTGTCCCCAATCCCTGGGCCATGGACTGGTACTGGTCTGTGTCTTGTTAGGAACTGGGCCACACAGCAGCAAGTGAATGACAGGTGACCGATTGAAGCTCGCTCTTTATATATAGCCACTCCCCATCACTCGCATTAACACCTGAGCTCTGTCTTTTGTCAGCTTAGCTGCGGTATTAGATTCTCACAGGAGCATGAACCCTATTGTGAACTGCGAATGTGAGGGATCTAGGTTTCAGGATCCTTATGAGATTCTAATGCCTGGTGGTCTGAGGTGGAGCTGTGGTGATGAGGCTAGCGCTGGGGAGCAGCTGCACATACAGATTAACACAAGCAGAGAGGTTTGACTGCACAGAGACCGTAATAAATTAATTGCTTGTAGACTCATATCAAAACCCTATCAGTGAGTGGTAAGTGACAAGTGGCATCTGGCGCTCGAATCATCCCCAAATCATCCCCCACCCTGGGTCTGTGGAAAAATGGTCTTCCAGGAAAACAGTTCCTGATCCCTAAAAATTTGGGGACCACTGTATTAGATGAAGGCATTGAGAAGGGAATCATTGGAAGATAAAGGAGAAATAATAGCCAAACAAGACAAACATTATCAAATCATACTGCAATGTGTATTTGTGTACCTATACACAAAGACAACACATGATTCTGAAAATAAACATAATTTATAGAATGTCATATAATAAGGAATACATGGAACTCAGTCTCTATGGAAGGAGAATCATTTTTTAAAAATATTTATTTTATTTTATTTTATTGTTTTTGACAGAGACACAGAGAGACAGAGAGAAGGGGAAGGGCCCAGAACAGTCTCCATAGTTGTATGTTAGCAGTTTTCGACATGGTTTCATTTCAAACAGGTGGGCGGGGGGCGGGGGGGTGTGCCATGCAGGGTGGAAACTGGGCTGGGGGCCTCCCACATGGGAGGCATTCCCTCTTGAGCCAGGGGCTGAGCTGGGGGGCAAGAACTGAACCGAAGGCCTCCCACATGAATAGCACACCAGTTTAGCATGTGGGTCTGCTAGGACCAGGATTCAATCCTTTGTCCTGGGGACTGCAAAGTGAGGGCTTAACCCATTGAGCCATCCTGGCTTCCCCTGGAAGGGGAATCTTTATTCTAAATTAAGATTTATCCTGTGTGTGTGTGTTTTATTTTGTTTTTGTTTTTTGGTTTTTGTTTTAGTTTACCTCGAATTTAATGTTTTAAAAGGAGTACAACTATAATTATTAATACTGTTATAGTTTTATATATAATGTTAAAGTTCCAAGGATCATGTATTGTCTGGAAATAAATACATATAACAAAAGTCTATTACACTCTTAGTCTTTAATATAGATGGAAGTTCTGCCTCCATTAATAACACTACTGTAAAGCAAATTCCCACCAACTTAAGCAGTAGAATATACACTGACATATAGGTAATTGCTTCTTAAAGAAATCTCCCAGTTAAGAGTTTTCTTTTGTGGTTTCATTTGATCTTGCTTCCATAAATGGAAAGTAAACAAAATAAACTACATGTATTATATCCTGAGTATAATCTTTGTCAATGCAGCCTGGTATTCAGAGGCAGCAGAGAATGGTAGCCTTTATCTAATTTCCATGTAAATTCAAAACTAATGAGACTTGGGAGCTTGACATTTGGAGACTTACCACATATACATAAAATAATCTGTGAAATGGACTAACAAACAAACTAGCAATTTATGAATTTTGACCGTGTGGTCCTGGATAAATCCAGTTGTATGGAGTTTTATGGCAATTAACTGAAACTCTAAACTGAGAACACAATAACAATACACGCATATGAATGAAGAGACAGTTGTGTTTATCCATATGGATATATGTGTTTTATAAACAGCATCGTAGCTACCAAAATGTTATGATTTGCTAGAACCTGGGAAGTCACATGACTCAAATAGCTTTCCTACTGGTCTGCTAACCACTAGTAAATTTTTTCCATAAGAGCTTTTTTGTTTATTATTTTTATATTAAGAATGAACTTATTTAAAGAAATACTGACAGAAATTGCTCTGTGCCTCATCTTCAAGCACCAGATGGGAAAAAATATAACTTAGAATCGTCATTTCCTTTCTACCACTTACATGCTAAGTGTGAGGCAGGTGGTGACAGGCTGACCCAGAAAGTTATCTAGGAGCGGCAATATAGTGACATAAGGGAAATATCGGGTGACTTATAAAGATATCTTCAAAGGATTCCCACTGCAGGTCCATGCACAGTGCAAATATTGCTTGTCCTTGCATCTTTTCCAGTCATGCTCATTTTAGTAATGCCAAGTGGTTCTCTGGAGAGATCAATAGTGTCTATTTGTCAGGTTTTGTAATAAAGACACTTGAAACTCATGCTGATTTTAAACATCTACAGTAATACCTACCATGACAAGTAAATTAACTGGCATGGAAAGGTGATAGCCAAAAGACAATACAAATAATTATTAAAACTATTAAAATGACTAAACAATTTACTGTTTTCATGTCAGCAAGGAAGTGATGTTTTGACATTCTTTTAGGTATAAGCCAAAATTGTGGACTAGATTTTATTTTTTCATAATTAGGTTGGTGGAAATTTGGTTTACAATAATGTTAGTAGTATTAATAGTGTTAGTGTATAGTCTTTCTTTCTTAAGATCCTTTACTTCTTATTAGTATGTATGTGTGTGGTAGTCATATATATGTGTACTTATTTATTGGTTACTTTGCTAAGGGTTTTTGAGCATTTAAGTTTTGGGATTCTTTTAAATAGTAACCTAGCATACAAGTTAGGAATTGCATTCTTGGCAGATGTAAGTTAAAGGGAAACTAGGTTATATTTGTTAGAATTTACTATGAAAGCCCTTTGTGTACTCGTATGTATATGGTTCATTTAGAATTTGTGTACTTTGTATGCATATCCAATATTTCATTTAGAATTTGTGCACTTTGTGTGCATATCCAAGGAAGGGGAGACCTTTAAAAGGGAAAGGAATGGCCTTATTTGGATTCTTAACAACATAAACACTCTAAATGAATAGGTTGTTAAATGTTAAAGTAGTACATTGTGTCATATATATTAGCACAACATGAGCTTGAGAGAAATAAATAAAGGTTACCCCTCAAAAGACTACTTTTGAAAGTGGTCTATCTGCCTGAGGAGAGCCATGGCTCAAGTGTTGAAGTTGCTGTCACCAGAGTAAAATTTTAAGTATTTTCTTGGGTTGTTTTGGAGCCCTTGTAAACATGTATGCTCCCAGATCTTAGACCACATTGTGAATTCTCCAGAGGACATCTCACAAATTAGAGAACACAGTCAACTTTCCATTGTTGGGCAGGTATGTTTGGAAAAATTAATTTGCATAAAAGCAGAAGAAATCTATGCTATCTACTGATATTAAACAATATAGTTTTCATTTTATAATGTGAACCGATACCAAAATATCACTAAATATTTAAGAAATGAAAACAACACAAAAGAGAATGACCAAATTAAAACAAAAGCAGAAAAATAAAACAAGAAGAAAATAGCAGAGGCAATACAGTGAGTTGAAAACCAACCAACAAACACTTCATGAATTGTGATTTGTATCCTTACAGAAATCTGTGAAGGTGTTGGGGAGGAAAAATTTCCCACCACCCTACAAAGGTTTTTTTCTGCTGATCTAATGATGAAATTGACAAGAGACAGACTGCTAAAAGAAAAACAAATTTAATTTTTTTGTATACAGGAATCTCACATACCTTAGAAGTTTGAAGGGAGAAAAGTCACATGAGTTATATATACCATCCTGAGCCAGAGTGGGATAGAAGGCAGTGGCTTCAGAGGGAAGGAGAATAATTCACAGGATAAGAAGAGCAAATCTTCAGTAATTAGATGTTTTCCCTGGCATACAGATAAATTATAAAAAATTGCTTTCTGGTAATGACTATTATTATGGGCAATATGGCCAATTTAAATTCTTTAAAGGGGAGGTAAATGTTTCTCTTTAAAATAGTCAGATAGAAATAAAATCAAGAACCATATGACTTTACTTATATGTGGAATATAAAACTGAAAGTAACAAAGAAACAAAAAGTCATTGACACAGTCAATAGTTTAGTGGTTACCTGAGGGTAAGGGGGGAGGGGTTGAGGGAAGGGGCACCAAATATATGGTGATGGAAAGAGAACTGACTCTGTGTGGGTAGCACGTAATCCAATACATAGACGAGGTAATGTAGGTTTGTGCACCTGGAACCTATGTAATTTTACTAACCAATGTTACCCCCAATAAATTTAACCATAAAAAATAATCAACTGGCATAAATAAATAAATAAATTAATAAATCCTTAAAAAAAGTTTATCTTGGGTCTAGAAGTGTCTAAATTGTTTTTAGCTCAAAATAATCTTTATACCAAAGTGGTATATATTGGGAAAGCCTGTTCTGATCACTTTCAAGGCAATGCACACATAAAGCAAAACCATCTTTCATGAAAAGTGATCATTAGTTATTAACAAAATGTTCTTGGGAATTTAATATATGGTGAACAAAAATCAACAGAAATCCTGGGGAAAAAATCAATGAATTTTTCAAAAGGTAAATAAATAGATAGAAAATATAATGGCAGGTTTAAGATACAAGAAACATTGCTCTAAAATGTCTAATATACATCTAAAAGAAGAAAGAGCAGAAGAAAAGAAATAAGAAATGTAAGAAAATATCTTAGATCTGAAAAAAGATATGTCTTTAGATTGAGAGTGTCTATTAAAGTGGATCAGATTAAATATATTGTACAAAACACACAGGAATATTTCTGTGACTGAACAGTAGGGATAAATAACATATCTTATAACAATCAGAAATTTAAGAAAAGGAATATGTACAAAGGAATAATAATCAGATACCAGAGTTCTTTCTCTTCAATAGCATAGTGTACTAAGAGTTCTGATGGATTATGATTTTAAACATAGAATTCCATACCAGTTTAAACTACCACTCAAAAATGAGGGAACAATAAAAATTTTCTATAATGTGTAAGAATTCAGAAACTTTACCAATATCCTTCCCTCCATGGTGAAGAAGGGGAGAACTCCTTAAGTATTATTACTGAAACAGGAAAAAAAATCCAAGAGAAAGGAAGAATGTGTGTCAGGAAACAAAAGAACAACTTGAGAATAATAAAAAGAAATCTCAGGTGACAGATGTACTGCATTTCTAGAAAGCAATCAGTCCAAATTAGAACAGTAAGTCAGAGGCTTCTTTAAAACTATCTTTCAAAAGAATAAGATACAATTTGCTCAGTGGAGAATATGATTAAAAAGATAGTGCACAGAAATATTTCAAAAAGAGGAAAAGAACAAAGTGAAATTCAAATAAAAGAAGCAAATATACAAGAAAGTCATGCTCAAATATATAGCAAGTGAAAACTGTAGGTGATTTTGAGCACTTGGAGGAGTGAAAGAAAAGAGAATCCATTTGATCTTTATGTGTGTTAACAATCTAAATACCAGTGGGGGTTAAGTGCATTTTTCCTTTTCTATGGGTGTATTCAATTAATTTGTTTTAGAATTAATAGGAATTACATCATGAAATCATGCTATAAGTACTGTTTATAAGGTTCTAATTTTACAGATGAAGCACTGAGATTTTAATTATACTTACAGAATGGATGTAAATGTAAACCTTGACAAGATGCATGTGATGATAAAGCTGACAGGTGTCAGAAGATGGAGAGAGGATTGAGAGGATTCGTGTGGAGTGGTATTTAGTAAGATGTTAAGAAAAAGTAGCAAAATTTGAAAGATCAAGTAAGAAATTTAACTTTATATGTGTATAACTTTGTATCTATATAACTTTATATGTATGTACTTTAGTAGGGCTAATCAGTGGAAGAATTAAAATAAAAAATGTAACCAAGATACTTAGGTAGTGAGGAGTGGGAGAAGGAAGAGAGAAAATGGGAGCAAATATATGGGAACAAGTTCTTAGCTGAGTCAGTTGGTTCCATACCCCACCTACAGAGAAAGTAAATGGACAAAGTTGACAAACCAAGTATGATGGTTAATTTTATATGTCAACTTGACTGACCATGGAGTACCCAGATATTTGTTATATATATAACATTATTCTTGGTGTTCTGTGTTTTTGGATGAGATTAACATTTAAATTGGTAGACTGAATAAAGCAGATTGCCTTCACTAATGTGGGTTGGCCTCATCCAATCAGTTGAAGGCCCAAATAGAATAAAAAAGTCTGACCCTTCCCTGAATAAGAGAATCTCTCCTGCCTGACTGCCTTTGAAATAGGACCTTAGCTTTTTCCTGTGTTTGGACTCAAACGCAGGAACATCAGCTCATCCTGGGTCTTGCTTCAGAAACGACACCATTAGCTCTCCTGGGTTTTCCACTTGTTGATTCACATGCAAATACTGGGATTTGTCATCCTCCATAATCGTGTGGGTTAATGCCTTATAATAAATCTCTATTTGCCTGTCTTTCTTTATTTCTTTTCCTTCTTTCCTTTTTTTCTTCCTCTCTCTCCCTTGCTACTTTCCTCCTTTCTTTCCTCCTGCCTTTCTTTCTTTCTTTCTTTTTCTTTTTCTTTCTTTCTTTCTTTCTTTCTCTCTTTCTTTCTTTCTTTCTTTCATCTATGTCAATCATCTAATTGATTTTGATTCTGTAGAGAGCCCTAACACACCAAGAAATATGGGTACACACATATCCTTTAATTTTTTTATTTATTTTGGATAAGGTGAGAGTAAGCAGGGAGGAGAAGGGGTTAGTCCCAGAGCAGTCTCCATAGTTGTACATCGTTAATTGTGACATAGTTTCATTTCAAGAGGTGAATGTGGGGCTGCAAGGGGCAAAAATCTAACTGGGGGCCTTCCATACGGGAGGCTAGCACCCTCATGGCCATGTCATCATGGTGACGATCAGTTGTGCCATGGTTCAGCACATAGGTCTACACAGGCCGAGCCCAGGATTCAATCCCTGGACCTAGCGGTTACAAGGCAAGTGCTCAACCTGCTGAGCTATCCTGGCATCCTCATATCCTTTAATTATGGTGACACTAGCAGAAGATCTAAAAATCAAGAAGAGAATTCCTAAAGAATGAGACTCGGAAAAAGGGATTTGGGAGGGGGAACTAGACTTCTGTTCCATTATTTTACATTTTCATGCCTTACTTTATAAAAATAGTAAAACACTTAGCTTGAAAAAATATGTTAAAATTATGAATTTTATTTCTAAAATTTTTGAAATATTGTTTTCCAAATTTTAATTAAATTAGCATATGAATTCAAGTTGTCTTAATTCTAAATTTGTAATTTCATAAAAGTGCAATATTGCAAGACTGACATAAAGTTGCAATTCAAAGTAGTGAACATGAATTTATAAGGCACATAAATAATTAGATTTTCAACAAGCCTGGACAATAAATACTTCTAAAGATGTTAATTGTTTGTTTTTTCCTGGGTACTTTGGCTATTCTATAGGTAGAGACTTATTCTGAATAAGTTGCTTCTCCTAATAAGCCATGTTGTATCCAAGTGCTATAAAGCAATAGTTATATGGGGCTGGAAAAGGTGTGACAATTGCTATCACTGTGAGGAAATTCTCTTAGGAATATTCCAGCTTAGAACCCAAGACTTGCTGGTCAGGAACATGCCCAGTTGCACATAAAAGTGATTTATTTATTTATTTTCTATTTATTTATTTATTTTGACAGAGAGAGATACAGAGACAGAGAGAGAACTGAACTGGGGGCCCTCCCCAGTTCAGCATATGGTTCTGCACGGGCCGGGGCCGGGATTCAATCCTCAGTCCCCGGTGCTGCAAAGTGAGCGCTTCACCCACTGAGCCATCCTGGCTTCCCCAAAAGTGATTTATTATGACCTTATCTTGTACCCTTGATTCTGCCTGCCCTAAGTTGGCATTATTTCATTATCGATCTTATACAAATGTCTAAATAGATCTGATCCTAGAGAGTCAGGTGTTTGAAAATCTCAGTTGTGTTTAAACCACTCTTTTTTTTTTTTTTTTAAGATTTATTTTTATTGTTTTTGACAGAGAGACAGAGACAGAGAGACGGGGGAAGGCCCACAACAGTCTCCATAGTTGCACATTATCAGTTTTTCCACATAGTTTCATTTTACAGTGGGCGCGGGGCTACACAGGGCAGGAACTGGGCTGGGGTCTCACCCCGGTGAGAACCAAACTGTGGGCACTCCCCAGTTCAGCATATGGGTCCACACAGGCCGGGGCCAGGATTTGATCCTCGGTCCTCGGGACTGCAAAGTGAGTGCTTAACCCACTGAGCCATCCCGGCTTCCTGTTTAAACCATTCTTAAAGATCATATTGAATCCCTTATAGTAAAGGACTATGAGATTCAGGGTGAAATGATCATTACAAGTACGAATAATCAAAGATGAACTTTTACTATAAAAATATAGTATTGAGTAGCCTTCTTAAACACAGTCAACAGTTATGTACATGATACACTACTGTCCATGGTATTAATTTCTCAAGATAGAAATCATTCAACTTCCAAATTTCTTCAGACAATACTTTCTACTCCTGTGACTAAATTTTTGTGCCCTTTCTGACTTTAAAGGACAAAGTGAAACTGGATATGGAAGAGAAGGCTGTTTGAATAGGCAAATGTGGTAGCAATAATTTTTACTTTATGGTAATATATCTGTTCTAGGTAGAACAGTCACATGATCTAATCAAAATTTATACTGAATGCAAGATCACTCCTTTGAGAATTCACGAATTATAAAAGAAAATATTGCTTTGTAAATATTATTCTAGTTCCCTATTTGACAACCATCAGTTTATTCTTTTTATGAGTTTGTCTTCTGTTTTGTTGTTTATTTGAGTTAAGATTACACATATAAGAGAAATCATACGGTATTTGTCTTTCTTTGACTTATTTCACTTAGCATAATGCCATCTAGGTCCATCCATGTTGTTGCAAATGGTAAGATGTCATTCTTTTTATATGGTTGAGCAATAGTCTATTATATATATATATACCACATCAATCTTATCCATTAATCTTTTTGTATGCTATTATTTTGAACATTTACATCTTTTTATTAATTGTTAAATTTATTGGGGTGACATTGGTTGGTAAAAATTACATGGATTCCAGGTATTCAATTCTACATTACATCGTCTATGTATTACATTGTGTCCTCAACACCAAGAGTCAGTTCTCTTTTCATCACCATATATTTGATGCTCCTCCCTCCTCCCATACCCCTTCCCATCTTATCCTCAGGTAATCACTAAACTGTTGACTGTGTCCATGAGTTTTTGTTACTTTCAGTTTTATATTCCACATATAGGTGAAGTCATCTGGTTCTTGATTTTTTCTTTCTGGTTTATTTTACTTAACATGATCATCTCAAGGTCTATCCATGTTGTATCAAATGGAAGTATTTCATCTTTTCTTTGAAGCGTTTAATCTCTCTATATTTAAGGTAAGTATCTATAGGTTTGTAGTTTTTTATTGTTTTAGTAGTACTTCTCTGTTGATGACTTTCTCTAGTGTTGTGTTTGGATTCCTTTCTCTTTATTTCTTATGTATCTCTGGTAGGTTTTTGCTTTCTGGTTACTATGTGCTTCATATATAATGAGCTATGTTTATTGCAGTCTATTTTAAGTTGATCACTTCAGTTTGAACACATTCTAAAACTACTACTATTTTTATCCTGTCCATGCTTATGCTTTTGTCATTATTTTAAAAATTTCTTTGTTTGTGTGTATGTATATGTGTTTGTGTATCCATTAATTTACTATTGTAATCACACATGATCTTCCTAATTTTGCCTATTAACCTTTGTATTAGCCTTAGTGTTGGTTGATTCACTGCTTTTATTATGTGTTTGCCTTTGTCAGTGAGAATTATTTTTTTGTGTGTGATATTTTATTTTTCATATTTTTTTATTATTTTCTTCTTTTTCTTAAAAATGTCCCTTTATCACTTCTTGCAATAGTGGTTTGTGCTGATGAACTCATTCAACTTCTTGTCTGGGGTCACCATCACTAGTTCTTAAATTACAGTTTTCAAAGATGTATGACTTTTTCCATAAAGTTGAACAGTAAGCAACTAATAGTTCCCTTCCCCTGCTCCACTCTGGCAAATGGGCAATATTAGTATTAACATGAAAGCCAATCACTGATTCAGAAACACTACATTGGTGATTACGTGGCATTATTTTCCAGGCAAAGACACTATTGATTTCTTTAATAGAACCAAAGATTGAATAAACCACATTCCTGAGTCAGAATCAATCAATATAAGTCATATCTTATTCACATGTGATTCAGAAGAAGATTTAGTTCAAGGTAGCAATAATTGAGTAACAAGAGTGTAACAGTGACCAATATTTTATCAGAAGTAAATTCATATTTTGTTTTACCTTAATTATTGCTCTGTGATGGGTAAATCTAAACTGTACATTTACAAAGACATGTTAGTACAAAGAAAGCTGGGAAATCAGGTCTTCAAATACAGTTTATTTAAGAACACTTTAGACATTACGTTTTAAATTAAATCAATACACATGTCCAATAACTTAGATTTTTTTCTTTGCACAAGTTTTCTTCTAAGGAAGTATATTCATTCTCCTCTGTGCTATTCCTTGTTCATTATTAGATAAGAATTGTATATTTAGCCATTGAATGTCTTATTTAAGAACTTTAACTGAATATCCACTGTCTTAATGTGGGCTTTGGTGAGACGTGTGGATAGATTATAAATTACTGAATCTACTCACTGGAGCTGGATAAGCACTGAAAGAGTTGATAACCTCATTGGTTAGGGCAGTGGTCCCCAACGTTTTGCCACCAGTTTCATGGAAGACAATTTTTCCATGGACTGGGGGGTGGGGTGAGGGGAGTGGTTTCAGGATGATTCAAGCATGTTACATTTATTGTGCACTTTATTTCTGTTAGTTTATGTTAATAATATTTAATGAAATCATTATACAATTTATTATAATGCAAGATTAGTGGAAGCCCTGAGCTTAGGTTTTGATGAGTCTGCAAGCAATTGATTGATTATGGTGTCTGTGCAAACTTCTCTGCTAATGTTAATCTGTATTTGTAGCCACTCCCTAGTGCTAGCATCACCACCTCAACTCCACCTCAGATCATCAGGCATTAGATTCTTATATCATAAAAAGCATGCATCTTAGATCCCACATATGAACAGTTCACAATAGGGTTCATGCTCCTATGAGAATCTAATGCCACTGCTGATCTGATAGGAGGTGGAACTCAGGTGGTACTATATGTGACAGGGATCAGTTCCTTGCCCACTTGTCACTCACCTTCTGCTGTGCAGCCTAGTACCTAACAGGCCAGGGACTGGTACCTGTCTATGGCCCAGGGGTTATGGACTATTGGATTAGGGAATCAATCTGGTGATCAGGCAGAATATACAAGGGTTTCAGCAATCTCTGATCACAATCCAATTGGCAGTGTTGACATTACATGAAGTAGTGTATTTTTGTAACAAGAGGATCCAGTGTAATTAGAGAGAAGTGTTTGGGAAAGGGAACTACACTAAGACTGAAGATGAATTTAACAAATAATTGGACATAATGGCTACAATTACTACTGTCACAGTTAGTAGGTTATCACCTGGGACCTCAGAATAAAGAACTAAGACAGAAGTTCATACCGTATATTAGAGTTTAGGTTCATGGGACTATAGATGAGAGAAAGTTGGCAATTGAGAGAAAGTTGGGAATTGATAAAAAGGTACAAATCCACTTTTTACATCAGTGGAGGTGTACCAACTAGTTCAGGACCTCTGAGTGGTAGATGTCAATGCAGAATTAAAAGTTCAAGGATTTTATTAGAAGACATGGACATGTGAGGAAAAATGGAGGATGGTGCTACAAAGTCTGGGATGGCCATTAGATTGAATGCAAATCTAATACTGAAGGGGAAAGGGAGAGAATTTTAGGTCTTTTTTAGTCTTCCATACAACCTAATGAAGCTTCCACAAGGCTGTTTGGGAATCCTTAAGCCAGCATCAACCACAAGAAGACTCGATTCTCATAAGAAGAGATCTGCCCTAGTGCTCAGTCATTGGTTTAGGAGCCTGTGGAAAATGTGACCTTGGTGCCAATGTAGCAGTAGATGTCAGAGCACAGCAATTAAGACTCATGGTCAATTATTCTCTTTGTATTTGAAGAACTCAGAAGCCCATGCTTTTGATCAGCCCAGTATATTTCATCAAGAGTAATTTGATGCTCACTCCCAAACCATTGAACTATGATTCTGATTTGAATTGAGCCATCAGATGACTGCACGTATACAAGGGATGTCTAGAAAGTGTCCAGCCATGTAAAATAAAAAATTGAAGCACTTATGACTGGATTTTTTTCCCCAGGTGACCCTCATATGAATTTCTGCAATTTACAATTTACTCCACAGTTGTAAAATGTCTTTGTCTCATGGTTCCTTAAAAATGTGTGTGGTTTTAGGGGAAGTTGGGATGGCTCAGTGGATTAATCACTCACTTTGCAGCTCTGGGACCAAGGATTGAATTTCGGCCCCTGTAAATGCTGAACTGGGGTGTGCTTGCCATGCAGGAGACCCCCAGCCCAGTTTCCACTGTACGTGGCCCCTGCCCACCTGTGTGGAACAAAACCACATGGAAAACTGATGATGTACAACTATGGAGACCGCTCTGGGACCTCCCCTTTCTCTCTGTCTCTGTCTCTCTCTGTGTCAAAAACAAAAAACAATGAAATAAATTCTTTAAAAAATGTGTGTGGTTTTCGATTCTGTTTAATGAGACATCTATGTTTACTTTGACCCAGAAATAAAGAATTTTTCTACCACTAAAGATAATGGATGCTCAAGAAGTATATGTTTATTTATCCTGGGGAAACATAATTTCTGGAATTGCACTCTGTATCCTAGTTTGAAAATATATAGTATTTCTAATATATATTTATTAAAATACAATGTTTTTGGAACAGAATGTGGTTTTAATGATCCAGTCCTTGTGGTTTTGCCTGAATGTTGTTACTCTCATTATATGTGATGTGATAAGTTCTCCTTCAGTTTTTGCTTTTTATCCTTGAATAAGCATGAGCCTTCGTTATCTAATTATGAGCATTGTTCATAAGAGATCCAAGAGAAAGCCTCCAAACCTGGTTTTGGTCAGTTTTCTACAGACCTAGGACTTTGTTTTTTGTCTTGAAAAACAAGGTGACCTCTTCATTTTTGTTGTTGCTAAAAGAAATTAGTTGTTGCCTAGCAACCAATTTGCCCATCAGCTTCCCCAAACAGGAAGGGTTGCTAGGTAAATTGCTTTACATTTTTTTGTTTGTTTGTTTGTTTTGTTTTTCTGGAAGAGATTGGACTTATTTGAATTATTCTATGGCTTGAAAAATTATCCTGAAAGCATAGGGACACAGAAATTAGGAAATGATCTGATTGATATTACATTAAGCCAGTTTGTCCTAGTTCTGTTATAATATTGAAATATAGCCATACTATTAATAAATAACCATTGCTCTGATCCAGAAGGGTGTTCCTCATTTCTATATATCCAATTTGTTCCTCTGAGCTCACCTTTACCCTCTACATCTAAAAGGTTAGGATCTGGAACAATAAGGCTCTCCTCCAGAGCTCTGCTCTAGTCATTCTGGTGGTTAAAACATTTCTAATATCACGCTGGAAATGATCATACTATATAGTTCAATTTAGTTTTTATCAGAGTAACTGGGATAATAGATAAAAGAAAATGTGGAATAATAAAAAAAGGCATAAGACTATCAGTAAAGGGGCTTTTGTGTGTTATGACTTTAAGACTAACTAGCTGAAAAATATTAATCTGATTTATCGTGTGTACATCTGGCATGAAGGCATTGATCTGTAGGGTCTCTAAAGCCATGATTAGTACAAATACTTTTATGATTATAGGTAACAATCTCCATCTTTCAAGGTGAACTACATCTTAATTTAGACAATATGTAGTATTTAATTAAAATAAAGCTCAAATTGCAATGCTACTGGGTGACATAAAAGGCAACAAAATAAGCAGAAAGGATCTGCTAGCAGAGGCTAATTATAAACTTTTGAGAGCAAGTCGAAAAGCTTCTTAAGCAGTACAATAAATGAAAAGAAATAAGTGTTAGTTGTTTACACTGATTTTTTATTTAGACATATGGCTCACAGTTGATTTTATAATTAAATTTATTAAGAATTAATTATAAAATTACAAACTTTATTAGTAAGAGTTTAATTTAGCAATAGTATATAACTCTCTTCCAGAAGTGTGAGATAATATATTTAATAGTTACCATATCTTGACAAAAGATTTGGAAACAAAACTGTATCCTGCTTATTATAAAAATTTAAATTAGAGAATATTTTTTGATTATTATATGTAACATAATATTGATGTCTAAAAGTTTAGTTTAAATATATTTGAGGCTGGATGTCAGCAAAATGGCAGGTTAGAACACTCTTAGTTTTTGTTTTTCCATGGCAACATCAGTAAAAAACTAGGGTTTGAAAATGGCTGAACTAACTTTATAGAAGTCTGGAAAACAGTCAGTGGTCTATAGAAACCAACTGAATGCCCAACTAAATATTAAAGATGCCACAGAGTGGTAGCAAATTTTGTGGGTTTTTTTTTTTAAGATTTATTTTTATTGTTTTTGACAGAGAGAGAGAGAGAGAGAGAAGAGGGAGGGCCCAGAACAGTCTTCCTAGTTGCACATCAATGGTTTTTCCACATAGTTTCATTTCACAGGTGGGCGCGGGGCTGCACAGGGCAGGAACTGGGCCGGGGTCTCACCTTGGTGAGAACCGAACTGAGGGCACTCCCCAGTTCAGCATATGAGGCTGCATGGACCAGGGCCAGGATTCGATCTTTGGTCCCCGGGGCTACAAAGTGAGCACTTAACCCACTGAGCCACCCCAGCTTCCCCATTTTTTTTTTTTTTTTAAGATTTATTGTTTTTGACACAGAAAGAGAGATACAGAGACATAGAGAAAGGGGAGGGCCCAGAACAGTCCCCATAGTTGCACATCATTGGTTTTTGGTATTTTCACTTAATGTTGTCTCACCCCATCTTTGGCATGGTATATGGTCTTAGTCTGTTGGAGGTAACAGCCCAGTTACCAGATCTCGACTGCATTAATCTGTTTGGGATGCCATAACAAAATACACAGACTAAGTCACTGAAAGAATGGAAGATTATTTTCTCACACTTATGGAGGCTAGAAATCCAAGATCAGGTTGCCAGCATGTTCAGGTTTTAACAAGGACTCTGTTCCTGGTTTATAGACATCTACCTTCTCTGTGTCTTCACATGGAAAAGAGAAAAGGAGTGTGGGATAATACAGAGTTTTAATGGGTATGGACTTTTAGTTTGGGATGATGAAAAAGTTCTGGGGATGGATAGTGATGGTTGTCCAAAAATTTGAATGTATGTAATGCCACTAAATTGCACACTTAAAAAAGATTAAAATGCTAAATTTTATGCTATGTATATTTTACCATGATTAAAAAACAAAACAAATGACATTGAATGAAGAATCTAAAAATACGAGCCATTATTTCTAGAATATTTATTATAATTGCCTCTGGCTCCATACATCACACACTACTTTACATATGTACAACTCAATCAATTTAATAATTCATAAGTATTTTATGATGAGTAAAGATCTAAGTAAATCAAGGCCCCAAAAGTTAAATATTTGCCTAAAGGCAATGCAGGATAGTGAAAAATATGTGATTTAAATTTACATTTGTGAATAAAAACCCATTCCTCTGTAATTTTATTGATAAGTGAAAAAAATTAAAAGGAGGTATTTTGAAAATTTATGATAAACTATGATATTACTGTTATTGGAATATGTTTAGCAGCAAAGTGGCAACATTAGTAATTCTAAATGTTTGCATGTAAAACAATTATTACTGTAAAATATTTTAATTTTACAGGAGGGAAAATAATTTATTAATAAGATTGGCTTTATGCAAGACAACTCTAATTCATAATTTGATTTTTACATAGAAGGAATTAACCTCTTTATTATGTGGTAGAGACTCCCAGATGCTCATTCAAATACATATTCTCTTCTTTCTGTGTGCACAGCTGAACTATGCCTCTCAAACTTCTTTGCGATTAGGAATAATCACAAGATGTTGTTATGGTCAATGGGTTGTGAGGAGCAATGCACACTGCTCTGTCCCCTGAAATCCTCCTATCAGTGTCCTCCATCTCTTTTTTCCTTCAGCTGTCAGGAATAAAGATTATATCCAGGGTGATCTTGGAAGCTTCAAGACGATATAACCTCTGTTACCATGTATCTGTGAGTGACTGTAGAATGTTGTTCCACATACTCATTCATCCATCAGGTACTATCAAGAAATACTTTGTATTTGATGCAGTATAAATTTATGGTTTATTTTGAGTAGAAGTTAGCTTATTTGAACTAATAGAGTTATTATAATAATATCAATAATAATTATTGGTGTTCTTCCCATTAGGTTATATTCTAAGTCGTTCTTTTAATGAAAACTATAATTGGCTATGATTACCAGCAGAGAATATACAATTACATTTTTTTTGAAGAGTGAATAAATTTGAACAAAAATTATAAACAAAAGACTAAAATGTAAAATTCATAAGAATTAATTTTTATTTATGTCTAATTGACTACTTGAATATTGTCTTATATGGTCTGCTGTAGCAAATTACCATAGATGGGATAATTTGTAAACAACAAACATCTATATCTCAGGGTTATGGAGAATGGGAAATACATATCAAGGCATTAATGATCTGATGAGGACACTCACGTTTGTAGATGATCCTCATCTCATTGTTTTTGAAACACTGAAAGTAAATGAGAAAGAGTAGAAGCAAAAATCCACTATTTTGTGAAAACTTCAAGTTATATACTTTTTAAGAAATTATTTCTTAAGGCAAACATAAAAATGACAAATGTCTTAAATTCTTCTGAAATTATTGGTCTTTTTACTTTTAGTATATTTGGATATTTATTTATACTGTTTTCTGTACTTTTCTTCACCAGCACAGTAGTTTTCACCTCTAGAATTTTGATTTGACTCTATTTTAATATCTTTTATGTTTCTAATTAAGCTGTTCAGTTCTCTTCTAACTTCTGGAACATATGGAATATAGTTAGTTATAACTGTTTTATTGTGTCTGTCTACTAATTCTATCATCTATGTGATTACCAACTAACTGATTGACTATTTGTAATCATTGTAATGAAATTTAGTTGTTTCTTTACATGCTTGCTAATTTTTTATTAGATGTCATATGTTGTGAGTTTCACCTTGTTAGTGTTAGATATTTTTATATTCCTAAAATTACTGTTGAGTCTTATTTTGGGACACAGTTAAATTACTTAGTTATTTGTTTCTTTGGGGTCTAACTGTTAAGGTTCATTAGGTAGAACTAGAGCTACACTTATTCTAGAGCTATGTTTCCCCACTATTGAGGTAAAACCCTTCTGAAGTTTTTAG
Source organism: Craseonycteris thonglongyai (assembly GCA_004027555.1). Lineage (NCBI taxonomy): Eukaryota > Metazoa > Chordata > Mammalia > Chiroptera > Craseonycteridae > Craseonycteris > Craseonycteris thonglongyai. The sequence continues at coordinate 31,078 of PVKE010003065.1, read as the reverse complement.
TTCTGGCCGTAGGACCAGGAACTATTTGTGGCCAGGTGTGAACTCTGGCTTTATTATTTTTTCCTCTTTAATTTTTTTGAATGTTTCTTTCCTCGGTCTTGGGTAGATTCCTCACACGTTCTAATTAGTACTCAGCTGAAGAAGACATGAAGGGAATGCTCCACAGACTTTGGTACTTTTTACAGCTTTCTCTAGTCATCCTCTCCATGAACTCTAGATGCTGTGTCTTCCCTGAACTCCCATTGTCATCTTATCTTATAAGTCCATCAGGCATAGATTCTTCCTCCCTAAATAATGGTTTGTAAAACTCCCTGGGCACTAAGCTTAGGCATTTGTAATATTCACTTTATTTCATATGTCTTAGAGATCACTGTTGTTATTGTCTGATGTTCAGTATCTTGAGAATAGTCATTTCATATATCTTTCCCATTTAAAGGTTTTTTTGTTTGTTTTGTTTTTTCAGAAAAAAGATGAATCCATCCCCTATTACTCCATCTTTCCTGGAAGAGGTTTCTTCTGATGCTATTCAAAATACTATTAATAGAATCATATAATTTTGTATAAAACATGTTGAAGTGGCCAAAAAGTAAAAAAAAAACACCTCAATATTTGGAGAAAGATGTGGGTTTTGAGGATCTGTGTTTCGTTGTCCCTGAAATCTTTAATAAGTATGGTCATGAGACCATGAGAGTATAGAAAAGAGGTACTTCCTTAAACCTAATTGGAAACTAACTTTTCAAAGTGCCTTTTATGAAACACAAATCTGTTCATGTTATTTCTCTGTTTAAACTTTTCAAATGACTCCCTGTTGTAAGGGACTGTAGATATGAGGGGGTGGATGAAGGTTGAAGGTCTCTACCTTTGACGGAGAATAGGCTGGGTGGATGGTTGCAGTAGTTGTGGACAATACTTGGAAGAGGGTGACAAGAACTGAGGTGGAGATATGTGTGAGCGATACATTCTATGACTTCTCTGTAAAGCTCAAACTCCAAATACAGTTGATATTGAACAACACAGGGTTTAAAGATGCCAAAACTCTGTACATTACTTTTGACTTTATAGTTGTCACTTTGCATCTGTGAATTAAAAAATCCGTGGGGGAAAATTCGGGGTTGGAGAATTACAGTTGAGAATGTGAAAATACGGTTTTCTATTAGTGGTTGGTTGATTCTGTGGATATGAAACTCATTGATAGGAAGGGCTGATTGTATTTACTCAAAAAAGTAAAAGCAATCTGCATATAAGTGATTCTGCACAGTTGAAACCTCTGTTGTTCAAGGGTCAACTATACTTCCAAAGTAATTTGAAATGATTAGCTTAAAAAACAAAAACAGCTGCATTTCAGACTCAGCCATCAGAAAATCTGCAACAGTTTCAAAGAAATTAAATTTGTATTCAGAAAAAAATTACAAGTTGGTGTCATGCTGATAGACCTTCAAAATAACTCCCAGTTGCCATGGAGTTTTGGAAGTGTGACTAGTGTAAATTATGAACAACTCTTCCTTGAGCACTTTGAATACTTACCAAACATTAGACACTTAATGAGACTATTTATGGGCTTACTTTTAAATTAAAAAAGTTTAGCCAACAGATTATTAATGATTACAGATAATTTGCTAATTGCAGAATATTGTACCAGGTTCTGTGGGGGCATTACAAAGAAAAGAGAAATCATAGTCTTGTTACATTTCTAGAGGAATTGAAGATATAAGGCAAAGAAATAAATAGTCATAAATAATATGAATGAAATATTTTAACTGATTCTATAATAATCAGAAACACATCTTTCCTTCCCAAATAGGAAATAAAACATTAACAGTTTTGCCCTAGACATAACAGAGGCTAAAAACATTACTTGTAGAGATCTTTGGATAATAAATTTTGAGCTTTATAGAATGTTAAGCTATAATGGACATACAAGGTCTGACACTTAAATTCATGAACTTGCCATTGTGCACTTATGTTGACAGCACTGTACAAACTTGGTAAGGTTTCATAACCTTGGCCTATCAGCATCTCACAGCTGTGTTTGTGTCGACATGTGGCAGTGTCCTGCTGAGTGGTGTTCATTATGGTTGTTGCATGTTTTTGTGTGCTGTCATGAGAATGTCAGAGCTTGAATTAGAGTAATAAACAAACATTATTTTTTTTTGTTAAACGTGGCAAGAGTGGAAATGAAATTGGACATTTTTGTCCAATTTTATGGGGCTAAGGCCATGAAGAAAATGGTAGTGTACAAATGGATTAATTGTTTTTCTGAAGAAAGGGAAAGCATCACTGATAAGAGAGGTCAAGCAGAACTGATGAAAACATTGCAAAAACTTCATCAAATTGTGCGTCAAAATTATTGATTAACTATGAGAAGCATAGCAGACCAAGTAAACGTTGATAAACAGGAAAATCTGAACTGAAAATCTTGGGATGAGAAAGGTGTGGGCAGAAATGGTACTGATGGTGCTTACTGATAAAAAAAGCAAAGAAGAGTTGAAGTTTGCCAACCAATTCTCAACGAACAAAAATGTTTTGTCAGTCCAAATCAAGAGTCAAAATGATGTTGGTAACCTGTTTTTATATCAGAGGGATTGTTTATTATAAATTTATACTATCTAAGACTGCATGAAAAACTTAATTGAAAACGATCAGAACTTTTCACCAACTACTCATCACTTTTGCATCATGACGATGCACCAGCTCACAGGGCACTGTCTGTAAGGAAGTTTTTAACCAGTAAACAAATAACTGTATTGGAACACCCTCCCTACTCATCTGATGACTTTTTTTCTTTACCCAAAGATAAGGGAAATATTGAAAGAAAGACATTTTGATGACATTGAGGACATCAAGGGTATTATGATGATGGCTCTGATGGCCATTCTAGAAAAAGAGTCCCTAAATTGCTTTGAAGGGTAGAATAGTCACTGGTATTAGTTCTTAGCTTACCGAGGGGACTACTTTGAAGGTGACCATAGTGATATTCAGCAATGTGATATGTAACACTTTTTCTAGGATGAATTTGTGAACTTAATTGTTTAACCTCGTTCAATAGGCCTTTCTATATAACATTTAGCTCAAAGGCTCATTTTTTGTCACTTAACCTTTTCATGAAACCATGTTTTTTGTTTATAATATATTCTTCAATGAACACCAACATGAACATAAGTTTTTTATAATGCTTTATACAATTAACATGAAAGCATATTGGGGGTATAAACTTAAAGCAATTTTGGATATTATAATTAAATATTTTTCTGCATGGTGGCAAATAATGGATATCCTTGTGTGAAGTAAAATATACAAATTTGATGAGGCAAAACAAGCTCAGATTATGCATTATAAAATATGAGGTGACTGCAGGATCTTGGTGTCTAAAAGAAAATGTTATTTTTAAATTATATTTATTGGGGTGACAATTGGTTAGTAAAATTATATAAGCTTCAAGTGTACAGTCCTATAATATATTATTTGTATATTGCATTGTGTGTTCACCACCCACAATCAAATCTCCTGTCACTGTATATTTGATCCCCTTTATACTCTTCTACCTCTCCCTACCCCTTTTTCTTCTGGTTACCACTATACTGTTGTCTGTTTCTATGAGTTTTTGTTTGTTTGCCTTGTTTATTTGCTACTTTCAGTTTCATATTCCACATATGAGTGAAAGCATATGGTTCTAAACTTTTTCCATCTGACTTACTTTGCTTGGCATATTTTCAATATCCATCCATGTTGTCACAAATGGCTATATTTCATCTTTTCTTATGGCTGAGTATTTTTCCATTGTATATATGCACCACATCTTCTTTATCCAATCATCTACTGAATGTCACTTCGGTTGTTTCCATGTTTTAGCCACCGTAAATAATGCTGCAACAAATATAGGGGTACATGTATCTTTATGAATAAATGTTTTAAACATTTTGGGGTATAGATCCAGAAGAGGAACTACTGAGTCATATGGTAATTTTATTCTTAATTATTAAAGAACCTCCATACTGTTTTCCACAGTGGCTGTACCAATTTATAGTCATATTACACTACAAAAAGATATGAGCAAAACAGAATGGTTTTAGCAGGAAAGCAGACCCACAGACCAATGTAACAGAATTAAGAGCCCAGATATAAACTCATATATATATGATATATGGGCAAATATTTATCGATAAAGAAGTCAAAAACTTACAATGGAGAAAAGAAAGCCTCTTCAATATATGGTGCTGGGAAAATTGGAAAGCTACATGCAAAAGAACAAAACTGGACTGCTTTTTACCAACATACACAAAAATTACATCAAAATAAATCACAGACCTAAATGTAAGATCTGAATCAATAAAATTCACAGAAAAACAAAACAAAACACAGGTATTAAATTTATGGACCTTAGTCTTAGAGAGTATTTTATGAATTTGACCTTAAAGGCAAGGGAAATAGAAGCAAAGATAAATAAATGAGACTACCGTATTTTCCAGCGTATAAGACGACTTTTGAAACGAAAAAAAGTCAACCGAAAATCGGGGGTCGTCTTATACGCCAGAAAATACGGTATATCGAACTAAAAATCTCTTACACAGCAAAAGAAACTATCAGTAAAACAAAGAGGCAGTTTATTGAATGGGAGATTGTATTTGCAAACAACACCTCCAAAAATTTACTTTTTTAAAAGAATGAATTTTCAGGAAAAGTGCCATCTCCCAATATTCATTGTTAATAAGAAAGGAGTACCACACATCCACATATATTGTGTTTTTTTGTTTGTTTGTTTGTTTTTGAAGTTGCAATTTGTTAGTAAGTGCCAATGATGATTTATTAGAGAAGTGGAAAAAAACTCAGATTTGACCCTAATAACATGATTCTTCATCTAATAAACACAATGTCTATACCTATGAGATGTTAAAACGCCTGGATTGAGGGCTGATGTTCTGAATCTAAAATGCATCCAGTACATAAAATATTATAAAGTCCAAGTTAGTGAATGTAAAACACAGTGAAGTATAAACTGGACCTGTGTTTTAACATGGGAACTTACTATATTGGGGAAAACATTATTCTTTTAACTTAAGCCATTCCAAGTGATATATTGTTGGAATCTTTTGGGGGTAATATTCTGTGCGTGCTTTTCACCAGTTGTTCAACTGTCTTCTCTTGTGGTTTACATTTCAATAGGCTCTTCATTTTGTTGTTATCTGGCAGCTGTTAGGTTCTTGTTAACGAGTTCATTTGGGTACAAACTTTTTCTTTAGTTAACACACTTTGAGCTTTCTCTTCATGAAGTAAATCTTATCATTTGCATGCTTATATTGGATTTTGGTGGTTGCTGATACAGCTTCTTGAAATATGCTACCTGACAATTTTTGATTAATAAAGATTGATTTGCATACAGTGACATTTTCAGTCAACATTAAGGCAGCTCATATTTAATTTTAAGATGGCAAGGGAACAACTTGTCAGACTGCAAAGAAATTGAGCTTCATTTTAAGGCTACCGTACTAATATCAACAAGGCAGATTTTCAAATTGTTCATTAGCATTTTATCCAGAAGTCAGCTCTTTGTTTAGACAGGGCCCTAGAGGTGTCTGCCTGGATGGCTCTTTCCTTGCATCTGGGCTCTGCCAGCACCTACTTATCCTTTAGGATGAAGTTCAGGTGCCATCTTGTCCCTAAAGACTTCCTCCTGCCCATGCTCAGGGCCAGGTGCTCCTCTTGCACCACTGACTAGTATCTGTTGTATCACACCATATGTTACTGGCTACTACAATTACCTACTTACATGTCTGACAGCTTCAGCCACTAACATGTGAATTCTTTGGGTGACAATGTTATATCTTGGCTCTCCAAAGCTTGATACCTGGTGAGTACTTAATAAAAGTCTGTTGAATAAAGAAGGTATGATTGGGATGCTGGGATAACTCAGCAGGTTGAGCACCTGCCTTGCAACTGTGAGGTCCAGGGGTTGAATCTCGGCCCTGGCTCATGCAAACCCATAGGCTGAACTGTGGCACAACTGGTACCCGCCAGGATGATGGTAAAGGTTCTCATCTCCCATGCTGGAGGCCCCAGTTGAAATCCCATCCTGAGCGATCCCACATCCACCTGTGTGGAATGAAACCATGCCAACTATGGAGACTGCTCTGGGCCCTCTCCCCTTCTCTCTCCCCTTCTTTCAAACAAGGCTGATGAATATCCATGCCTTTTGTGTGTGTTGAATATTTACAAAGTATATTTTTGATTATTGGTTGTGTCTTAGTAGAGATGGTTAGAGTAAGCCTTTATAAAGGAGTTGTTCTGGTTGCCAGTTAATTACTTTGGATATTTTCTCACCAAGATACAAAAACCTTTATACGATGGAGGTGACACTTCTCAGTCTAACTCTATAAAATTATTCCTGTACTGTCTCAGCGTGCTCAAATTATTGTGAAGGAGTTCCAGGGTCTTAGAAGTTTATGGTATTGGAGTGATAATTTATACCTTAAAATGGTGTTAAGGGATCCTGGGATAGCTCAGCAGTTGAGCACTTGCCTCACAATTGCAAGGCCCAGTGTTCAGTTCACAGCCGTGACCCACGCAAATCCATATGATGAACTGTAGTGCAACTGGTAACCACTGGGATGGCTTGGTGTCAAAGGTTCTCACCTCCCATGCAGGAGCACCCTCCCCCACCTTGCCGCCCCCAGTTTGGTTTCTTTCCTTGCATGGTTTCACATCCACCTGTGTGGAATGAAATCATGTACAACTATGAAGACTGCTCTGGGACCTCCCCACTCTTTCTCTCTATCTCTCTCTTTCTCTCTGTCTTTCAATCTCCTCTCACACAATAAAATAAATCTTAAAAAATGGTTTCAAACATATAAAATCACAGTATGTAGCCAAAATGGAACTATTACTTCTCAGGAAAAAAGAAAACAAAGCATATTTATGAGGTTGATGTCCTGAAATTATATGTTTCCAATATTAGAATACATAAGACCCCAAAACTACAAATATACATGTTGATCTAGAAATGATCCATTAAACGAACTCGTTTGGTAAGATTGAACCACTATCAGAAAGAGAAGTTTCAATTCTTTCATTTAAAAAATATTGGCTGCTTGGAACAACTGCTTATAACTCTGAAGAATAGGGGAGAACATTTGTTGAATATTTATCATATTTCAAGCATTTGCATATATCAATTTATTTAAGCCTTACCACAAGCAGAAGGATGAATTACTGTCCTCATTTTATAGATGAGTGAATTGAGCATCACAGACATATATTTCTTATTCAACATTGCAGTTAGTCAGTGATGAAGGCTGGTTTTGAAGGCAAGTATGTCTTTGAATAATTGGTAATAGATTTGATACAAAAATTGCTCTTGGAACTATGGTTGACCAATGTAAGGTTCCTTTTGATATATTGTAAAGAAAAGAAATACATTATTGTCAAAAATACATTACTTATTGTTAAAAAGAGTACAGGAGTACTTGTAGAGGAGATTATATCATTATTATGCATAACCTGGATTTACGATGGATTGTAAAGAATAATTTAACATATATATTTTATGTTCCTTACCTTTTAAATTCTTTTAAAGAAAATAACTAACTTAGGAACAGATGCTTCTTCTCCCATGGGTGCTTGTACAAGAATGAACTAAAGTCTCTAATTAGGTTTTCTTCAATATAGCAGTTTTTTTCTCCAGTAGAATTTATCAGTAGATCATATACAAAGAACAATTATAACATTCTTCAGTTGAAACATATGAAATATTGAACATAAGAGGTATTTAATCCGATAACAGATGCCTACTAACATTTTGGAAGCTTTTCTAATGGGATGCAAAAATCACTAAATGACAGAGAAAAACATCTTTCAATGACATGGCTGAGGATGGATAACTGTACATTTTATTTCTCCGTGGAAAGCAGTCAACATTAATGCTGTATATAATGAATATTTTCAAAAGTTGCCAAATGAATGTAAATTAGCGACAACTACATAAAAGGATAAAAATAGCCTTCAAGTTATAGTGGGGAAAACAATCTGTCTATTGGATTAACCCATATTTCCACAGCTATTATGGCTAGGGGGCTTGTGTGTGTGGGGGCATACTAACCACTAGTAATTTATATCTCTGTTCTATTTGTAATTACAAGGTTACCAGCCACCATCCCCCAATTATCCGTGCAAGTGGTGCACCAAATATGTCAAATAGAATTTGTAGAAGCAGTAGTAAATAAAAAAGTAATTAAAATTTAAAAAAGAGAACTGTTTTGAAGAGAGGAGCCCTCATACCAGACCCATTCCTCAGGATTGAACTAGACAGTAATCTCAGTGGCAGAGCTGCATGTCATTTAATAATTTTTATTATTTACTTTTTTCTTGAAAATGTAACATGTTCATGACAACTTTCAAGCTTATAAGAAACAATATGAAAAAGTAAATCATTTTTTTATTCTCTGGTTTCTATTCCCTGGAGGCAACATCCTAACAGTTTTTTGAATCTTTCCCAGATTATGTGTTTATTTTGAACAAGGGAATTTCCGGAATGCTCCGTAATGTATATTTCCCCATGGAACACATTAAATGCACTTCCCGTTTCTATCTTGCACTTTGGAGAGTGGAATGAAAAATTAAATTTGCCTGGCAATTCTGTCATCACATGCTTAATATGAAATGTAAATTGTTGGCATCTTTGCCCTCTGTGGCCTCAGCTGCCTGAGAACTCCCATAATAGCAACAGAATGAATGACAGGCCAGATCCAGGGTATGTGTCTAATTCCCAGTGAGCTAACATGAGAAAAAAAAGAACAAATCTTTGTACTTAAAGAAGTCTCAATATGCGTATCCAAGCATTATATTACCTTTCTGGCAGCTCGGTAATTAGAAAAGAAAATTTTGTGCATTTGTGTGTTTTATATAATTGTCACATACAAGTACGTAGAATGACTGAGGTGGAGAAAAATTTTTGTGTTTACGTTCTCTGGGTGGCAGCAGCCTGTGTCTACTGTGCTTTTCTAAGTCATCTTGTTGGTGCTGTAAATTCTTATATTTTTAAGCAACTTTATTGAGGTATAAATGACAAGCAATAAAGTCCTCATATTTAAAGTGCACAATTTGATAAGTTTTGACATAGGTATAAACACTGAACCCATCACCACGATCAAGCTAGTGAACAAACGTATCTATCATCCCCAAAAGTTTTCTAATGTCCCTTTGTAATTCCTTCTTCCTGCCTTCCCCAGCCTGTACCTAATCACTAATATGTTTTCTGGCACTATAAATTAGCTGCCATTTTCAAGAATTATACATAAATGGGATTGTGCCAGGTGTATACTTTTTCATCTGGTTTCTTTCACTCAGCATAATTATTTTGAGATTCATCTATGTTGTTACCTGTATTAGTAGTTCATATATTTCTTCTTCCTGTGTAGTAGTTCATTTTACAATTTATCCTTTTACTTGTTTAGGTGCATTTGGGTTGGTTCTAGTTTTTTACTCCTACAAATGAACGTTCTGTGAACATTCAGATCTTTGTATGCACATTTTTTTCATTTTTCTTGGGTAAGTAACAAAGAGAAATATGGGTGAGTCATATGGTAGGTGTGTACTTAATTTTCTAAGAGATTGCAAAACTGTTTTTCAAAGTGATTGTACTACCAGCAGTGTATGAGAGTTCTAGTTGCACCTCATCTCGTCAACCTTTCATATGGTCAGTGTTTGAATTTGACAATTCTAATAAATGGGTAGTATCTCTTTGTATTTTAACGTGCGCTTTTATAATGACATATGATGTTGAAAATCCTTTCATGTATTTATGTACCTTTTGTATTTCTTCCTTGGTGAAGTGTCTGTTCAAACTATTGCTTTAATTAATTAAATAAATAATTCAGGTTGCTTTCTTATTAGTATTAGGGGTTTTTGTTTGTTTTTTAAATTTTATTGTTTTTGACAGAGACAAAAAGAGACAGAGAGAGAGAGAGAGAAGGGTGAAGGCCCAGAGCAGTCTCCATAGTTGTACATCGTTGGTTTTGGATATGGTTTCATTCCACATGGATGGGCAGGGACTGTGCAGGGTGGAACTGGGCTGGGGGCCTCCTGCATGGGGAAGCACACCCCAGTTCGGCATGTGGGTCCACACAGGCCGGGGCTGGGATTTGATCCTCAGTCCCACAGGCTTCAAAGCAAGCGCTTAACCCTTTGAGCTATCTCGGCTTCCCTAGTATTAGGTTTTGAGGGATCTTTGTCTGTTCCAGATACACATCCTTAATCAGCAGGTGTTTTCTTTGTGTCAATATTTTCTGTCCGTGGTTGTATTTTTATTCTCTTTATAGTTCTTTTTCTTTTTTTTTTTTTTTCAAGAAGAGACATTCTTAATGTTGATAAAGTCAAGCTTATTAATTTTAATAAAAAATATGGCTTGTGTTGCTAGTCATATCTTAGAACTCTTTACCTAATTTAAGGTCACAAATATGATCTCCTATGTTTTCGTCTACAAGTTTTATAAACTTAGGTTTTACATTTAGATCTATATCTTTTGAGATAATTTTTATGCATGGTGTGAGGTATTAAGCAAAGCTCATTGTTTTGCCCCTAATACTACAGCTTTATAATAATTATTGAAACTCCAAAATAAAATTTCTCCAACTTTGTTTTTCTTTTTTAAAATTGTTTTAGCTATTTTAGGTATTTTTTATTTGCACATGAACTGTAAAGTTAGTTTATCAATCTATATGAAGCATGTTATGATTTTGATTGGGGTTACATTGAAACTGTAGATCAATTTAGGAAGAATTGACATCTTATCAATATTGAATTTTTCATTCCATGAACATGGTAAATTAACCCATTTGTTTTTTTTTCTCTCAGCAATGTCTTCTAGTTTTCTTTTCTTTTTTAAAATATATCTTTTATTTATTTATTTTTGACAGAGAGAGAGAGAGGAGAGAGAGAGAGAGAGAGAGAGAGAGAGAGAGAGAGAGAGAGAGATACAGAGACAGAGAGAACTGAACTGGGGGAGCTCCCAGTTCAGCATAGGGTTCCGCACGGGCCGGGATTCGATCCTCGGTCCCCGGCGCTGCAAAGTGAGCGCTTAACCCACTGAGCCATCCCGGCTTCCCCGGCTTCTAGTTTTCAATGTACATCTTATACATCTTTTGGTAGATTTATATCTAAGCATATCTTATTTTTAAATGTTATTGTAAATGACATTAAAAATTCATTGTATGGGTTTTTTTGCAAGCATGTAGTGGTATAATTAATATTTGTATATGTTTATTATATCTGCAACCTTGCTATACTTACTAATTAGTTTTAGTAGCTATATTTTAGAGTCCATAGGATTTTCTACATAGCCATTATATTATCTGCCAATGAGGATGGTTTACCCTCATTTTTTTAATCTGCATGTCTTTTATTTATTTGTCTTGCCTTACCACACAGCCTAGAAACTCTAATACAAATTTCAATAGAAGTGGTGAGAGCGGTCATGCTCGCCTTTTCCTGACCTGAGGAGGAAAACTTTCATTTTATTTTATTTAACTTTCAGTTTTAAAGATATTTACATTCTATTTTGATAGTATTAAAACTTTAAAAATATCATTCTACTGTCTTCTAATTTGCATTATTTCTAGCAAAAAACCTATAGTCATTCTTATCTTTGTTTCTCTACATATTGTATCATTTTTCTCTGTTTTTAAGATTTGTTCTTTATCACTATTTTAAGCATGTTGATTTTGATGTGCCTCAGTGGCAGGTTTCTGTGTTTCTTGTATTTGAGGTTAATAGAGCTCCTTGGATCTATAGGTTTATAGTTGTCATCATATTTGTACATTTTTCAATCATTATTTCAAATTTTCTTTCTGTCCTCATCCTTATTAGAGAACTCTAATTATAATTACATATATACTATACTTGATACGTTTTCTCCTAGCTAACCGATGTTCTGTATTTTTGTTTTCAGTCTTTTTTCTCTATGATTCATTTTTGATTATTTTTATTGCTGTCTTTAAACGCACGAATGTTTTTATCTGTAATGTCCAACTCATAGTTTATTCTATTCCAGTATGTTTTGTTTTGTTTTTTACCTCAGACATAGTAGATTTCATCACTGGAAGTTTGATTTATATTTTCATCATTATAGTCTTTCACTACATTTTGCAGATAAAAAAACAAAACAAAACAAAACAAAACTGAGGCACACAGAAGATAAAAAATTGGCCCAAGATTTCAGAACCATTTTAGCCTGATCAGATGTACCATTTTAAATGGGACAAAAGACAAAGGTACTGTCTCTTTTCAAATGGTATAAATGGTCAGCCTAGTCTCAGTGGGCTCTATCCACAATGTCAGTAGGATGACCATATGTACCTTTTGAAACAGGACAGTACCATTGCTTTCTTTACTATTTAAAATAATAGGTCTGGTCTACCCATATTAAGTGGATACCAGAATACAAATCTAGGCAGCCTAATCCCAGAGACTTCTCTTTTAATCACTAATTATATTCATATTTGAAATGGTATCGTTATCCCATTCTGTTCTTTTCCAAAGCATTTAAAACAGTGCTTGGCACATAAAGGGACATACAAATGTTAATGGTTGTTATTGTTTTAGTAAACTGTTGGCAAGCTGCAAAACTTCCTTAAGATTGAAATAAAGGGACATACAAATGTTAGTGGTGTTATTGTTTTAGTAAACTGTTGGCAAGCTGCAAAACTTCCTTAAGATTGAAAACTCAACTCAGATAAGAATTCTTAATTTTTTTCTTATCTTTTATCACCAATACAAGATAAAGATTTCTACTATGCATTTCCAACCATTTGGTCCTTCCTTCTAGAACAGTATTACAGAATTTTGTAACTATTATATGTCTTGAAGGTGTAATAGAGGGTAGGTTGGATGGTAGGCGAAGTAAAATTATAGGAAACAAATAGCCCGTTGGATGGTCAATGGATAAGGTGCTGCACATGACTCTCAAAGAAGCTCACCAGATACTAGCAGGAAGGATAGAAAACACGATTTCTTAGCACAGGCAAATGTATCATGGATAAAGACTGGTCAGATTTTAAGAGCTGTCTCAGCTCCATAAGGCTTCATGTTTTTTCCATATGGTGGTACAACTCAGTGGATGTCATTCATATCACTACCTATGTGAATACGGTAGTAACTCCTTAGAACTATAGAGTTCAGAATCATTTCAATGGCTTACAGTTGCCTTTTGAGGCTATGAGATAAATTGCAAACAAAGATCATTGAAATTGGCACTAAGCTAGAAATGGGGTGGCCCCTGAGTACTAGGTCTTCTTTCAGTAGGATCCCTTGAGGTTTGGTTACACTATTCTAGAGGCTACCATCGTCTCATCTCTTATAACTTACTCCCTCACTTGCTGTTCAATAAATTTTTCTCCACCTCGGGGAATTTTTATTCTGTTTCGGACACAGGGGATTTACCTTTAACTCACTGGGTTTCTTCTTTGCCCTGAACTCTATCAGAAGCTAGACTTTTTGAACTTTAAAATATTTATAATTTTTATAGTAATCAATCTTCCTTGAAGCTTATATACTACAAAATCAGATTATTGCACAAATGGAGAGGAGAGTCTAAAATATCAGCAGAGAGGGGAAAGTATGAGTTGTTATTTCAAATACAACTGTCCTCCCAATTAGACCATGAACCATCCACGCTATTTACCCTCAAGGGTAGGAGCTTGTTTTTATAAAGAAAGGGAGTGGATTTGAATGCCATGTAGGCATTCTCAAACTAAATTCAGATTTTTCTATTTCACATTAGTTGCTACTACTTCAGAGGAAATTCTTTCATAGTACTGTGTTCTGCTGAATTTTCTCCCATAAAAATGTACTGTGTGCTTGAATGATAATTAACTTATGTGCTACAGAAGTGATTTATTTTATAAATTAGTTTTCCAAATTTTAGGAACTGTCATATTAATTTTTTCTCCTTTAACCCTAATTATAGCTTATAACTATTTGTATTAAATCTCACCATGCAAAACCCTTAAAATCATATCTCTGAGTTCTGAGAAGTGGATAACCTATCATGTGCTTTACTATTAAATACCAAGATCATCACACTTATTTTCCTTTTAAGATTTTTTTTGTTGTTTTTTGAGAGAAGGTGAGAGAGAGAGAGAGAGAGAGAGAGAGAGAGAGAGAGAGAGAGAGAGAGAGAGAGAAGGAGAGAGAGGGAAATGGGGAGGACCCAGAGCAGTCTCCATAGTTGTATATTATCAGTTGTGACATGGTTTCATTCCGCACAGGTGGATGTAGGGCTGCATAGGGTGGGAACTGAACCTGGGGTCTCCTGTGTGGGAGGCTTGAACCTTCATGACTGAACCATCCTGGTGGTTACCAGTTGCACTGCAGTTCAGCATATGGGTTTGCAAGGGCTAGGACTGGGACATGAACCCTGGACTTTGTGATTGGGAGACAAGTGCTCAACTGCTGAGCTATCCTAGCATCCCCTCATCACACTTTTCTTGTACAAAAATTACCTATTCTATATTTTCAGAGGTGTTGAGGCAATTATATTTAAAACACAACTAGAGAAGATTTAATGAGTTAATATTTATTTTGTCTGCCTGGATTTACAGTTCATATCTAAAATGGAATTTAATGAAATAATGTAAAAATTATAATATGCAATAATTATAATTAGTATTTATCCCTGCTGGGTAAGGAAACAAAGTGACACTAAAAATAATCTCATTTGAGCTCATTTTCAGTAGTAAAAACTGAGTTTACGTTCCGGAGATTTACTTTGTAGTTTCAGTTGTACAAGTTTGTTTTGTGGCTTTTAGAAAATATTTAACTCTTCCAGATACTTGTTTTCTTGCCTTTATGATGGGGTCATTGGATTGGATCAGTTGTGAGCTTGCTACACTTTACATGAATATCAATTCTAGAAAAATTATTCTTTTAGATAAATAAAACACATTTTTATTAGTTATGTATTTTATTAGGAAATAAAATATTTGCAACTATATGTACACTTTGTTTTATTATTTCTCTTTGTATTAACAGTCTCTTTTTTTGAGGTTAAATTTCAGAAAATACAATAAAGTACTGTCATGATGGAATGCTGAAACTGAATTAAATTAGTTTTGGAAATTGGTATATTTTGCCTTTCTACTACTAGTGTTATAAATCACTTATTTGAAAATATGGTTTATCATACAGGGACTCGATACTGTATTTTTCAAAACAAGATTTTTCCACTTACAAATGGGAAAAAAAATCAGTGTTTTTAATCTAAAAAATATTCTCCCAGGCCCCTGGTGTTGCA
Source organism: Craseonycteris thonglongyai (assembly GCA_004027555.1). Classification (NCBI taxonomy): domain Eukaryota; kingdom Metazoa; phylum Chordata; class Mammalia; order Chiroptera; family Craseonycteridae; genus Craseonycteris; species Craseonycteris thonglongyai. The sequence continues at coordinate 15,801 of PVKE010003065.1, read as the reverse complement.
ACATATGATTTTCATCAGACACTTTTCTCTTCTTGGCAGTGGCCATAGAAGTATTTTGTATTTCATTTAGAAAATAGCCTGTCACACACACATTGCCACCTGCTATTTTTTTCTCCTGTATTCCACACTAAACAGATAATTTCTTACATTGCTTGCTCAGGAATTTTACTCAACTTATTCTTCCCTAATACCCAGACCCAAGAAGTAAAACCACAAAGTGTTAACAAACAAGTGATTTCTAAGGGCTAGAAAACAGTAAGCAGAATTGGCCATCTCTTAGCCTCATTCCTGAGCAACACCAAACAATCAAAGGGCCAAGTGGATTTCAGAATGTATATCGATATTCTATATTATCTCTGGGATTCCTTCCAGCTTGAAAATTTCTCATTTCACATGAAATATAAAAAGCTGAGTTGTTGTTGTATTTTGTTTTTAGACGTAGGGCCTTTATTTCCACCAGAATCCTGTGAAATAAACACATGAGATTCATGTTACCTTATAATTCACTCTTATTAGGTACTATCTTGCCAGTTCTGAAAAATTCTGGGTTATTTTTGAGAAAATTAGAAAACAATCTTTTGGGACCTCAAAGTAGTGTGTTACTGGTTGACAGGCCTAACTAGCCTCAGAAATAGAATATCAAACCAGACTTTCAATCCTAATTGAATTTGGAGGCTCAAATTGACCTAAAGGGATACAGCTTCCTTAGAACTAATAACTATATGTATATAAAGCTACAACCTTCAATTGGGTCCTACAAGAAAAACAGTAGACATGCACACAAATACCATAATTATAGTAAAACTGCAAGCAAACAGTCTTTAATAATAACTATTGGTCCAAATAATAGAAGTAGTTTTATTCGTCTTACACAGATTTAGCAGTATTTAGAAGTACTGGTTATTAACACCAGATGCAAAGTATTATTAATGGCTAAGTTGTAAGATATTTATTGGTAGTAAATTAAATTCACATTTACCAAATGCATTGCCACCTCACCCTGCTTGATGCTGATGTGGTAGAGATATGCTATGTGTTCCTCAATCCTTATTAGGCGAATAGGTAGACTATACTTCCAAGCCTCCCTTGCAGTAGGGAGCATTGTTATATGATTGAGTTCTGACCAATGGAATGTGAGCAGAAATAAAATATGCCACTCATAGACCTGACACACAAACTTTTCTTACCATTTTTACACTCTTTCCACATTCACATGACTCATGAAACATTCCATGGAAGACTTCAAACCTGCAGAGAATGGCAGAGACACTCCATTGACCAAAAAAAAAAAAAAAAATATTTGGTTCCCTGAATAACTGTATAGAATAGAACCTTTAATGCTCTCTTGCATTCTGCTTGGGACTATGAAGTGAATGAAAGTTAATTTTAATGGTGTTAAGCTAAAGACATCTTGGAACTACTACTATTTATAATAGCTTACCTTTACCAATACAGCTTGTTAATAGATTTACCATTTTTACCTAAATATTATGCTTACCATCAAAAAAATCAGTTGTGGGTTTTGAATCCAGGCTCAACCAAAAATGACAAATTGGTTTCACTCCATTAGCCAATTATAGGATTGATTGTGGAAAGCCGAAGGGTTAATCTTAGCAGAATTTTGAGGTCATGTTTAAAGTTAATGGAAAAAAGAGGCCAAATTCACTCTTGCTTTTTCTTTTGGACTAAAGGAGAAAACAGTGGTGTGAAAGCAATATCTTTGAAATCTGTAGGTAGGACAATTAAGCCTTTTTTTAAAGATTAAAATAAAATTTTTTTTTATTATTTTTGACAGAGGAAGAGACAGAGAGAGCCAGAGTGAAGGGTAAAGGCTTAGAGCAGTCTCCATAATTGTGTCATTTGTTTTCGATATACCTGTAGTATTTTTCCATAGGTGGGCGTGGGTCTGCACAGGGCAGGAACTGGGCTGGGGGTCTCCTGTATGGGAGGCATGCCCGGGGCAGGAACTGAACCAGTGACCTCCCACATGGGAAGCTTGTCCCTGTGAGAATGGAACTGGAGCAGACCAGTTCAGCATATGTGTCCTCATGGGCCAGGGCCAGGATTTGATCCTTAGACCCCAGGGCTGCAAGATGAGTGCTCAACTTGCTGAGCCATCCCAGCTTTCCCTAATTAAGCCTTTTGAAGGAGATAATGGAGAATAGTGAAATAAGCCTAAGTTGTAGTTACTTTTCTTGTAATAATGACATAATTTACAACTATGACTCTACAGATTTAAATCTAAAATTAAAGATTCAGTCTGAACTTCAGCATAGTGCCTGAACCTGAAAGGCTATTTAGTAAATTTTTGTCGAATAAATAAGTGAATAAACAAATAGATACTAAAGGTATTTGCCTATCAAGAGAAAATTGTTTAAAAGTAAATTGTAAAGAAAGATTACACATTTAAAGATGGATGTCAACTTTCGGATGATCTTTTTACTATGAATTATTAGAATGCAAGGTCCATGAGAACGGAGACCTTTATCTGTTTTGGTCACAGTGGTAGCCCCGGACTCCTGGAAGTGTACCTGATGAATTAGGGGCATTCAGTTAAATATTTGATGAACCAATCACATGGGATTCATAATAACCTTATTCTGGCTCTGATTTTTTTCTAGAGACAAAGGTCTTCCTCTGCTGTGTTTTAGGGTTAACAGTACTTCTGTATTTGAACACTACAGGTCTTGTAGGCAGGCTGCTTAATTACCTATTTATTCATATCAAAGAAAGGTGTTATTCTTAAAGTGGAATGGGTCCTAGAATCAAATTACAGAGGCTACCACTTGTGCTTCTTATTCTCTTATGCATATGGTTCTGTAACCAGAAAAATGTAGTATCTTAGTAACAATATTATGCAAATGCATTACAGGCTCTTCCTGGAAACTTGTGCTTTCGAATTCAATAAATATAGAAATGTGTAAAAAAACAAAAAATACAAACATACATACTGCCAGGCAAGGGCTTGGTTGTGCTGTCCTATTATTCCACAGCTGCTAAGGCATTTTAAATGCATGTTAATCTTGTTTGTTTTTTCTCTCCGCACTGAAAAGAGTAAAGAAGGCTCAGCGCTAAGATCACAAGTGGGGCTAGCTTCCTCAGCATTCAGGCTGCACACTTGCCCTACCCTTAAAATCTTCTAATAAATTTTTTACAAAGGATTTCACAGTTTTCAGTTTGCACTGAACCCACAAATTATGTATTGGCCCTGATCACCTGGCATCTTCTAAAACATACCTTTTAGATAACAAGGCATTTCCTGGCACAGCAGGTACCCAATAAGAAAAGTTGTTTTTTTTGGAATTAAAATTTTTCAATAGCATGTCATAAAAATATAAATACTACTCACATTTAACACTTAAGCAAAAGATGTTTTTATTCAAACCAGAAAATGAAGGCAGACAGCCTGAATGTTAAAAAAGGACAATCAGAAACTCTTCTTTTTCCAAATCCATTCGAATAAAAAGCTACACTTGAATTCACTGTCTATTACGTCAAGTAAAATAAATTAAATCATTACTAATAAGAATAATTTTGTTTGTTTGTTTGTTTGTTTAAACTCCAATAATAAAATTTTTTTAACTTTCCATATTTTTGTGGAGTATTTGCTACATTCAAGGGTTTATTAGATAATCCATTGAAAACCATTTTCTTTCTTTTTTTAAATAAAAAAAAGTTATTAACAGTAAAACACTGCCATTAACCCCCCTCAAAATACTTCTCTGCACTTTGAACAATGTTTTTTACTGTAATAATATTTTTTGTTAAATTTATTGGGGTGACATTAATTGATATCAATTACATTGTTTCCAGCTGTACAAGTCTACATTACATTGTCTATACATCGCATTATGTGCTCACCACCCAGAATCGGCTCACTTTCCATCATTGTATGTTTGATTCGCCCTCCCTTCTTCACCCCCACACATATCTCTCTCACCCACCTCCCCCCTTACCCTCAGGTAACCACTAAACAATTGACTGTGTCCATGAGTCTTTGTTTCTTTGTTCCTTTCAGCTTTATATTCCACATACTGTATAACCTAACATATGTGAGGTCATATGTTTCTTGATTCTTTCATTCTGACTTATTTTGCTTAATAAGATGTTTTCCAGGTCTGTCCATGTTGTCACAAATTGCTGTATTTCATCTTTTCTTATAGCTGAGTAGTATTCCATTGTATAAATGTACCACAACTTCTTTACCCAATCATCTATTAGAGGACATTTTGGTTGATTCCATGACTTGGCCACTGTGAACAGCGCTGCAATGAACATTGGGATACATACATCTTTGTGGATTAAGGTTTTCAGGTTTTTTGGGTAGATACCCAGGAGAGGGATGGCTGGGTCATATGGCAATTCCATTCCTAGTTTTGTGAGGAGTCTCCACGTTGCCTTCCACAGTGGTTATACCAATTTATATTTCCACCAGCAGTGTATGAGGGTTCCTTTTTGTCCACAGCCTCTCCAGCACTTGTTATCCCTTGTCTTGTTGATTATAGCCGTTCTAACAGGTGTGAGGTGGTATCTCATTGTGGTTTAATTTGCATCTTCCTAATTGCTAGTGATGTTGAGCATTTTTTCATGTATCTGTTGGCTGTTTGTATGTCTTCAGAAGAGAAGTGCCTGTTTAGGTCTTCTGCCCATTTTTTAATTGGTTAATTTGTTTTTTTTTTGTTGTTGTGGAGTTGTATGAGTTCTTTATATATTTTAGATATTAGCCCCTTATCAGAGGCATTGTTTGCAAATATTTTCTCCCATTAGGTTGGGAAAACCATTTTCTTTTATCAAATTTAGACAGGCTCCTTTTAATTTTAGTGAATATTATTACTCTTGTGTTATGGAAAATTATGAATAATAATACCATTGCATGGGATTTTTGTAGAACTTTTTATCTATGGAGCTCCCAAGTTTGAAAACTATTATCTTCCTAGCTTGCCCAATATTTGGCTACATATTAGCAGAAAATAAACTGAAACTGAGGGATGTTGAGATTTGATCAATAACAAAAATGAAAAGAAACCTCAACATTTTCAGTCCAATCTTAGAAATTTAGATTCACCGTATAGATGTGTTGTTCTTAGGTCAATATCATACATTATTTCATGCAAATTATAGTTCATGCCAAATAGTTTAAAAGTTGCCATAATCACCATCATACACTTTTTACACAGCCAAAAGTGAATACAGCACTGATTTAAATGTCATGGATTTGCTTAGTTTAGAATGTGGTGAACTTGATGTTTATTGAGGCACAGTGAGAGAGAATTCCAGTTGAAGCTTTGCCTGCAAAGTCCTGGCTTTATATTGAGGTTATTTAGGTTATGGATTTGGTCATTTTCAGACTTATTATTTCTATCTAGCATAGACTCACATTTCCACAAAAGCAGCAGTTGTGTGTATGTGTTTAAACACAAGTTTAGGTTTCATATTTAACTTCTCCGTAATTTGACTAAGGCCAAGAAAGATGTATCTGATTATTTTTGTTAGATGCTAGTTAATAAATTATATTCTTACCAGAGATATAATTTCTTCTGGAAGAAATAAAAGATCTCTTTAATCCCTGCCTTGATAGCTAATCTAATATAGTTCCCGGTCCATTCTACTGATACTGACAGACATTCTAGTTTCAGAAATTAGCACTTTCAGATTAAATTGAAATATTGTCATACTACCAGATAGTAGCTTCTGATTTTATTTTTAACAGAAAAAAATTAACTAAGATGGGATATTGATTTGATTTGGAAACTGTATTTCATTTGAAGAGGTTTGTCTCATTTATTACAAATTAGAATTTATTTGGTTGGCTGTTACACCTATCAATTTCCTCTCTATTGTTCTAAAAGAATTAATTAAATAAGAATTCTGCATTTCAAGTTTGTGATACACTTTAATAGAGCCATTAAATATTGGTCTTTTATTTGGGGTTTTATTATTGTAAGAAATAAAATTTTAAAACTCTAACACCTACCTAAAATTAAAAAAATATTAGTATAATAAAAGTTTTTGGGATGCTGAGATAGCTTAGCAGTTGAGCGCTTGCCTTGTTATCACGAGGTCTAGAGTTCAATTCCTGGTCCTGGCCCATGCAAATCAATATGCTGAACTGCAGTGCAACTGGCAACCACCAGGATAGCAGCAAAGATTCTTGCCTCCCATGCAGGAGGCTCCTGGTTTGGTTCCCACACCACACAGCCCCGCATCCACCTGTGTGGAGTGAAACCATGTCACAGCTGATGATGTACAACTATGGTGACTGCTCTGGGCCCTCCCCTCTTCTCTCTCTCTCTCTCTCTTTCACCTTCTCTCAAACAATAAAATAAATCTTTTAAAAAAGTTTTAACATTTTATTTAAAAATATGCTTATGTAGTTTTCATTATTTTTTCTCTATTTATCTACTTATTTGTTTGTTTATAATTTACCTTAATTTTCCATGTTTCAAAAATGTGAAAATAGTGAAAAACATTCTTTAACTTTATTACCTGAATTTTTTTTTATTGTTCTATAGATATATTAATTAATGATATATGTTTCCAAGAGCTAACAGGGGTCATTTTTTTGGTTTGTTTTGTTTTGTTACCAATTCTATAGAAGAAACAGAACAGAAAAGAATAATAAGAATAACAAACAGGAAAATAAGAGTGCTACGGTATTATGTGAGATTTTAGAGAACTCCCACCTGGACTAAACCTTCAGGTCAACCATGTAATGATACAATGACATTTCTCTTATGGGAACAAAAGATAGTAATAAATAGAAAAATTATCTATAAATAGGTAGGCCAGCATAGCTCCTTTTTTCTTTATAATATGTCCACAAATATACATTCAGGAATAACAAAAATTGTTAAATACTTTTAGGAAACTCTTTTCTTAGGAATTCCAGTGCCTGACTCTTTTGTAAGTATGCTCCTTTAACTTGTTCAGGAAGAGATTTTGTCCTTTGCAAAAACAGTTCAAAAGAAACATAATGTTATTTTACCAGGAGGTCAAAGTCTAGTGGAATTTTTTCATGGCAGAATACATAATTTACTTTTACTGAGGGCCAAATATCATACACTAGAGACAATGACAAAAAAATTCAACATGTTCTTTTGTTCCTAAGCAGTAACTCTGGATTAAAAGTTCCTCCAAGTATCTCAACTGTAGTCAGGAAATTGCCTTTTTGTCATCTAATTCTTAATATCAAGCTAGAAACATGACCATTAGGACCAAGAACCGTTTATATCACTAACATTTCCCTTAAATGAGCAGAAAGTTCAAGAGGGTGTATATGATAATTAAATTTTGTTTGAACTTTTACATTTTATAGAAAGGTCATCATATGTGAAACACTTTACCAGTTCTGTCTCTCAATTATCCTGAAATTCTCATATCATTATTATTTTACAAATCTGAGTAGGAAATCTTCCCTTCTTTACCACATTCAGTGGAGACAACATGGGAGTTGAGGGTGAGGTAAGGTGTGGTGAGGTGGGTAGAGGAGCCAAGGGTCACGTGGCAGAGGCCGAGGTTGAGGACAGGTGGAGGATTGTGATGACTAAAATGGCATAACCCATGTTACAGCACTCATCAACACGGTGACTCGCAAGGTGTGATTGTAAGGAACCAACACGAGAGATCGAGTGGCTAGTCAAATGCAAGCCTTTATTGGAAGCGCTCCCGACGAGATTCTACGGTCCCGGGAAAAGATGGGGGCCGAAGAAGTCGCGCCCAGGGAAGGGAGGGGGCAACTTTTATAGGACTCTGGGTTAGGGAGAGGTGGATCAGGTGGCCAACGGAAGTCCCGCCTTCGAAAGGTCCCAGGCAGGTTACAGCCACTTGGAAAGTCCCCTTTGCCACATCCTGTTTGCACGGGGTCCCTAGGCCCACCGGCCTTACAGTAATCTTTCAATGAAATGTGATCTTCTGCTGGAGTCTTTGGAGAGGTGTTCAGTAAACAATACCCTTCTCCCCCACCAGGATTTGGATAAAGTTGAGAAATAAAAAGAAAGAAAAGTAGCAAATAAAGGCATAGAGGTTTGTTGTTGTTGTTGTTTGTTTGCTTGCTTTTTACTGATAGAGGCTAGGTTGAACAACTAGCTTTGAGTTTGATAGCCAAATGTGTTTCATAATTCTGAAGCTCAGATGGATTCGATTTTCTGGCATAATCTAAGAAAAGAACCAGCGTAGACAGGTTGAAGGAGGAGCAGAAATATTGCTCCCTATGAGCAGCTCACTTCCTAGAGGAAGAAGATGATACTCACCATGCACATTTCAGTTTGTCCTCAACTTTACCAATCATATTTCTACGTCTTCAGGCTGGATTGCATAAAAGGTAGAGAAATGTCAGTCCTGTGCTTTGGAAAAATCCCTCCTTGAGAAAACTTGGAGTCATTCTTCCCCTCTAAAACTTCTTTATAAAGGAGGCAAGTGTCAGGTCACAGTGAATTTTCTATAACATAACGGGATTTGGAATTTATAGAAAAGAAGATGTGTATTTATTAGAGAATTTTAATAATAAAAGTAAGATTTTACTTTTAGAAACAATAAAATGACAATAACTACATATCTATCAATAATTACTCTAAAAGTAAATGGATTGAATGCTCCAATCAAAAGATAGGGTGGTTGAATAGACAAGAATACAAGATCCTTACACATGCAGCCATCAGAGATTCATTTCAGGTTGAAAGAAACACAGAGACTGAAAACAAAGGGATGAATAAGATATTTCAGGAAAATGGGGTGGGGGGGGTAAGAAAAGAAAAAGAAAAGCTTGAATAGCAATACTTATACCAGACAAAATAGACTTTCAAGCAAAGTCTATAACAATATATAAAGAAAGACCCAGTAATTCCATTTCTGGGTATTTATCTGGAAACAAACAAACAAACAAACAAAACCACTACTTCAGAAAAGACATGTATCCATGTGTTCATTGCAATGTTGTCTGCAATAGCCAAGATATGGAAGCAGCCTGCATGTCCATCACTGAATGAATGGATAAAGAAGAAGTGCTACATACTCATATTTACAATGGAAATGTTTGCATATTCTTAATTGTTATACTATTAATAAGACCATATTTATCCAAACTGCTGCATAGAAGTCTTTTCTTTCCTCCCCCTCAGTTTAGAGGAAAACCTTTCATGCTAACTGAAGAGAGACTGTGACTTGGAGGCCTCTTCATCTTTCCAGGGTTTCATTTCTATCTAGCCTTGGGTAACCTGTAGTTAACGAAGTTGCATGTGTGAGACCAGCAGTGCTTAGCAACCGCATGGCTCTGAACTCCCAGAGAGCCTACCGTTCCCAGAGCTGGCAAGACAAACTAACAGCAGTCTGCTTTAGGTTCCGTTTTTCTAAGTTTGTCAGGAACTTGATTGACATCTTGAGGGAGGTGAGAGGAAACCAGAGCTCCCAAGAGGTAAAGACTGGGATTGCCTTTCGCTGCTCTGAGAGAAAAGTTCCTCCTCCTGAATGGTCATATTACTCCACAGTGGTCCTGGTGATCAAAACTCCCTTGCCAGAAAGGTGTTTTTGGAGGTAATATTCCTTTGTTTAGCTTTCTTTTCTCTTATCTCCACAATTAGCAATTAAATTTGGGGAAAATGTTATTAGAGAAGCAACATATTATGAGATAAAAAGCCTAGAGAGTAGCTTCTCCAGGACGCAGTTACTAAGAGCTTTGTGAGGAAATAAAATTTATTTTTTCCCTCAAGTAAAAGTAATATGTGTCAGAAATGCTGGGATAGCTCAGTGGTTGAGTGCTTGCCTCACAGTCAAGAGGCCTGGGGTTCAATTCCAGGCCCCAACCCGTGCAGCCCATATGTTGAACTGCGGCACAGCTGGTAATAGCCAAGCTGGGCCATGAAGGTGCCTCACCTCCCACACACAAGGCCCCCGGTTCAGTTCCTGCCCGTCACAGCCCTACATTCACCTGTGTGGAATGAAACCATGTCACAATTAATGATGTACAGCTATGGAGCCTGCTCTGAGCCCTCCCCTGTTCTCTCTCTCTCCCTTTCTCTCTCTTCTCTCAAACAATAAAATAAACCTTAAAAAAAGCAATATATGTCAATTATTGGAAATTTTGTTGATACTAGTATATACAAAGAAGAAAATAACATCTATGTATTAATGTACTCTTTAGAAATAAATACTTTAATGCTTGAGTGTTTCTGTTCAGTCTCGTTTTATGTGTATATGTCTTATGCATTGAGATTATACTTTGTGTATAATTTTGGATTCTTCTGGCTTTTCACCAAGCATTATATCATAAAGATCTTCCCACATTATATATTTTTAGAAAACTTGATTTTAGTCACTGAGTAATAATACTAAATAGATGGATAGATCATAATTTATTTGATTCTTCAATTGTTGGACATTTATGTTGCTTCTAGTTCTTTTGGAACTATAACACTGCAATAAAAATTGGGAGGGCAAAAATAGTTGCCTAAATTTTATATTTTTTTTCTTAAGGCAGATTTTGAGTTACTGGCACAAGGAGTATAAATATTTTATGTCATTCTGGCAAATATTTATTATTGAAGCTTGACATACGTTTATTCCAACTTTCTAACTTGTCTTTATGATTTTGCATTTGTTATTAGAATGATTTGTGTTTCCCTAAAGTGTCATTGTACTTTCATATATTAGACAGTTCACTGATACTATTTAGAGATGTGTGTGTGTGCATGTAATGACTAAACCAATGTTTGGCAAACTGTTTTTCGTGAAGCATTAATTTTGTGAGGTTTTAAAGCTTGTGCTTAGGGGCAAAATGGTTTGTGTTCAAATAAATGTAGGAAATACTGGTCTAAATGCTATTTACATCTGCTCTGCCTAACTACTCATCATGATTAACACCAGCGTCAAAAGAGCATCAGTGAATGTATGGATCTGAAACAGTCAGGTTCTCTGGTTTAATGCCTGCAAACAACGGTGCCCTGGGGTTGGCAACCTAAAATATTAGTCTTACATATAAGGAATCTATTTTAGAGACTATTGGCAGTCAGATGGGCAAACAAAATTTTTCATGCTCTTTGACTCATGTTGTGTGAACAGGGATATGGGATGAAGATAATCCCGTTTGAAGGCTTTTCACAGAAGGGAAAGTGGCCTAGAGAAGAACTGAATCAAACCTCAAAGACCTGGGGGCTCTTATTGAGATGCATAAACTCTCAATGTGTCTTCTTTATATTCTTTTTCACATATTAACTTGGAAAAAAACATTCTTCCACCTAAAGTAAAACAGATATTAATCGGTGGTTTCACATTGCTTTCCCACATAGTCGATGGGATTACTTATCCTAAGCAAATAGGACAAAGATTAAAAATGTTGTCTATTTAGAACTTTTTTTTTTTTGTCATTTGCCAATATTTTTACTTCTTTTTGGTTCTCTGGAATGGAGCAATTGTATATATTTTTATGTAAAAATATCTATGTTTATATTATAGTTCAGTTATTGGAGAAGTTGGCTGTTGGAAGTTTTGATATTATTAGTCCTTTCACAGAGGATAAGATGTAGGAATCATTCTCAGTTATTTATAAAAATTTTACATTAATTGGTGAGTGCTAAAATGAAGGGCACCATTATTTATTGATAAAACCTATTAAACACTTGTGACATGTATTGTTTTAATCTTCCTCAAAGGATAAGATGATTATTCATTAAATAATTTAATTTACTGCCTATTATAAAAACACTATAAAATTAATCAGGCCTTTGTTTTAACCAGCAGTACGTCTTACTTATTTATAATACATTTGCATTAGCTCTAAAAGCTGAAGAAAACATTTTTCAAAGATTTATTTTTATCATTTTGAGAGAAGGTGAGGGTGAAAGAAGGAGAGAGAGAAATTGAAGGGGTGAGGGGAGGGCCCAAAGCGGTCTCCATAGTTGCACATCATCAGGTCAAATTCTTCTCCCAGTAACAGCCCTTCGTCTACTTCAGAACAGCTATCATTATTTTCGAAGTGTATAATACTGCCCATTAATATTTCATGTACATATTTCTTATAATACCGTGTACACATACATATAAACTTTGTCCTCTATATTTGTATTTATGTGTGCTTCTAGTACTGCATACTGTTAGACAAGTAATATCATTTTATTTCCAATAATCTTGGAAATAATTTCTATGCCTTGGTCAAGTCTTCCTTTTTTTCTTTTGTCCCTTCTTAGTAATTGGAAGGACACAGATGTATTCACATGTTTCCACCTAGTTTTGCAGGTCAAAGTGTAGTGATAGGAGTCTAAAATGGAAATGCTTCTAAGGACTCTTCTTTCCCTGATGACCCCAGAAATCAACTATTAGCCGTCTTTTCCAGTCCTGACAGACTTTTTAGTTTGTGAAACCTTCTGATATTTGAAGACCAGCAGGACACAACACTATTATTGACTTGCTTAGATTTAGCTATTTTTAGAAATGTTGAAATTCCCAGTATATACCGGTAAGTAAATTGAAAGTCACATGTCTTTGTGAATTCTCCTCTAGATGTGGGCAGTTCAGTTCCTACAGACTCAAGTGATAGCTATTCATTATTTTGGGGGAGCCTACTCCCATGAAATGAGGCTCAACTCTCCTCTCATCAACCCACTGCTCCCATTTTGTTGTGCTAAACCCATTTAAAATTTTCAGACACCTCTGAATGTCATAAGGCTTTAACTGAGGCTGATTTTTAGGCAGGTAATTTTTAAAGGAAATCTTAGTTCCTAACAACTCTTTGAAGTTAAATAATACATGTAAGTCACAAGTATTGTTTTGGAATAATTTATGTGGCAATATTTAAAAGGAAGAAGGTCATTTGCATCAGAAGTAGAGGTCAGTGATAGCTCACACACCTATGAATTTTAGAATTATTAAGAGATTACTGAGAAAAGACATGTTTACATTCTTAGAAATAGAATTTAGAGAATCAATGATGTTTGGGTCAACTTTATGTGACTGCAATTTGATAACTATAATCTTACAAGTTACTCTTATGTACAACAAATTGAAAAAGCTGAATATATAGCCCAAGTTAAAAGAAAAGAAAAGGACAAAACAATCCTGGTAAATTCCTTACCAACTTTTGGAAATATATATGATCATTAGTGGAAAGCTAATACTCCTTACTTAGGGAACCATGAAAAGATTCTTCAAGATATCTTAGCGCTGCTCCTAGAAGTCTGGGAACCATGGTAGAGGAAGCATTGAAAAGTGGTTAAGATCAGGGGAAGCTGGGATGGCTCAGTAGATTAAGCACTTGCTTTGCAGCCCTGGGGCCCTAGAATTGAATCCTGGCCCATGTGGACCCATATGCTGAACTGGGGTGCATTTTCCATGCAGGAGGCCCCTAGTTTGGTTCTTGACCCCTGCCCCAGTTCAACCCTTGGCTCAAGGGGGCATGTCTCCCATGTGGGATGGGCCCAGCCCAGTTCCTGCCCTGTGTGGCCGCCCACCTGGTGGAATGAAATTATGTCAAAAACGGATGACATACAACTATGAGGGAGACTGCTCTGCGCCCCCCCCCACCCATGTCTCTCTCTGTCTCTGTCTCTTTGTTTCTTTCAAAAACAATAAAATAAATCTTAAAAAGAAAAGAAAAGTGGTTAAGATCATAAACAATGAAGTCAGACTGTCTGTATTCATCCTGGTGCAGTTATTGAATAGATACAAGTCTTTGGACAACTAAGTTAGCCTCCCACTCATGTATAAATCATCACCAATAACACAGCACCGATCTCACAGAGTGTTGTTATGAGGATGAGATGAGTTCATATTTGTATCGCTTAGAGCATTGTCTATCGTTAGGGCTCTATATACACTTCTTAAATAAAATGAGAGAACCAGGAGAGTCTTTTGTGTCTGAAAAAGGCTGGAGTGTGGTGTCCTGGAGTGCCTGCATACTGTCATAAAGACTCTTTCTCAAAAGACGTATCTGCGGGTGGCTGTGGTAGTGGCGTTCAAGATGTCGACCAAGAATTTCCGAGTCAGTGACGGTGACTGGATTTGCCCTGACAAAAAATGTGGAAATGTAAACTTTGCCAGAAGAACCAGCTGTAATAGATGTGGTCGGGAGAAAACAACTGAGGCTAAGATGATGAAAGCAGGGGGCACTGAAATAGGAAAGACACTTGCAGAAAAGAGCCGAGGCCTATTTAGTGCTAATGACTGGCAGTGTAAAACTTGCAGTAATGTGAATTGGGCCAGAAGAGCAGAGTGTAACATGTGTAATACTCCAAAGTATGCTAAGTTAGAAGAAAGAACTGGATATGGTGGTGGTTTTAATGAGAGAGAAAATGTTGAATATATAAAAAGAGAAGAATCTGATGGTGAATATGATGAGTTTGGACATAAAAAGAAAAATTACAGAGGGAAGGCAGTTGGTCCAGCATCTATTTTAAAGGAAGTTGAAGACAAAGAATCTGAGGGAGAAGAAGAGGATGAGGATGAAGATCTTTCTAAATATAAATTAGATGAGGATGAGGATGAAGATGATGCTGATCTCTCAAAATATAATCTTGATGCCAGTGAAGAAGAAGATAGTAATAAAAAGAAATCTAATAGACGAAGTCGCTCAAAATCTCGGTCTTCGCATTCACGATCTTCATCACGCTCATCCTCCCCCTCAAGTTCAAGGTCTAGGTCCAGGTCCCGTTCAAGAAGTTCTTCCAGTTCGCAGTCAAGATCTCGTTCCAGTTCCAGAGAACATTCGAGATCTCGTGGGTCGAAATCAAGATCCAGTTCCAGATCCCACAGAGGCTCTTCTTCCCCACGAAAAAGATCTTATTCAAGTTCATCATCTTCTCCTGAGAGGAACAGAAAGAGAATTCGCTCTAGAGCTTCTTCATCTGGTGATCGAAAAAAAAGACAAACAAGATCACGGTCACCTGAAAGGTGATTGGTGAAAACACTAAACAACCCTGAGCCCAGGGCCAACCCCTCGGAACACCACTACTTTACCCAGGCACCATGGTTCGTCTTCTGGATCATCCCATTATGGTTCCTGTTCAAGTTCAAAAAAGAAATAATGTATTAAAATTTACATCTTAAAAAAAAAATCCAGTACAATGCATGAAACATATTTTTTAAGAAATTGGTGTCTTACTTGGTCAGAAGTGCTAAATCTGCTAGTAGAGGTGCATGCCTTTTGTTGCTTTTCAGAATAATACAGCTGTGTTTATTTGTGAAAATAAAAGTTAATGGTATTTTAAGCCATAATGTCCCAAAATTAGATGCTCTATCATTTTTTTACATACAACATTTGCTTTGTTTAAACCATCTCGGCTATAACAGACTATGCTTTGTTTCCTATTTGAACTCTCGTTTTTCTCATTTCCAAGTATGAACTGTCTATTGACTTAAGACAGGATTACCTAGGCTTGTCTGAATTTTGGGCATGGAGGAAAGGCTGTTGGTGAAGTAGTTGGAAACAATCTGTTTATGTTAATCTGAGAAAAAAGAGTCAACCTATTTATGTTAACCTAAGTGATTCTTATCAGAGAACTTAAACTAGTTGTAAAACAGCCAGCTAGAAACTTCTTTATTTTTAAATTCTCTATGCTAAGGGTGCCTTAGAATCATTGTCTTTCTTTTATTCAGTTTTACTTTTTGCACCACGACATTTAATGCAGAAAAATCTTGTAAACTGTAGAAGAAGAAATGTGTTATTCATTGCTCCATTTCTGAGATATAATTTTAAGTAATACTTTATTAATAGTTCATTTCTTCTCTGCCAATATGGTTGATGAGAAAAACATCTTTGAAAATGTTTATCTTAACATTTTCAGAAGCTTTGTGTGATAATTCTTTTAAAATTAAGTT
>PVKE010003064.1:0-75703 GCA_004027555.1 Craseonycteris thonglongyai | reverse complement strand
TTACTCCTTGACCCATGGGCTGCAGAATGGATGTTGTGTTAGAAGTCATGAAAACAGTATTAATCACATTGCAAATCCCCATCAGAGCTCTTAGGTAACCTGATGCATTGTCAATAAGAAGTAATATTTTGAAATAAATCTTTTTTTCTGAGCAAAGGTCTCAACAATGGGTTTAAAATATTCACTGAATCATGTTTATAGACAGATGTGCTGTCATCCAAGCTTTGTTGTTCCATTTATAGAGCACAGGCAGAGTACACTTAGCATAATTCTTAAGGGCCCCAGGACTTTCAGAATGGTAAATGAGCACTGGTTTCAATTTAAAGTCACCAGCTGCATTAGCCCATAAAAAGAGCGAAGTTAGCATGCCTTTGAAGCTCTGAAGCCACATTGACTACTCCTCTCTCACCATAGAAGTCCTAGATGGCATTTTTGTCCAATACGAAGCTGTTCTGTCTACATTGAAAACGTGTTGCTCAGTATAGAACCTTCATTAATTATCTCAACTAGAGTTTCTAAATAACTTGCTGTGGCTTCTATATCAGCACTTGCTGCTTCACCTTATACTTTCATGTTATGGAGATGGTTTCTTTTCCTAAACCTCACACACCAAGCTCTGCTAGCTCCAAACTGTTCTACTGCAGCTTTCTCACTTCTCTCAGTCTTCATAGATTTGAAGAGTCAGGCTGTGCTCTAGATTAGGCTTTGAGAAGGGACTGTTGTGGCTGGTTTGACTTATTCAGACCACTAAAACTTTCTCCATATCAGCAGCAGGCTATTTAACTTTCTTATAATTTGTGTGTTCACTAGAGTAGCACTTTTAATGTACTTTAAGAACTTTTCCCCCACATTCACAACTCAGTTTACTTTTTGGGATAAGAGGCATAGCCTTTGACCTATCTCTGCTTCTGACATAACTTCTTCACTAAGCTAAAAGATTTCTAGATTTTAATTTAAAGTGAGAAATGGGAGGTTTCCTTTCAATTGAATACATAGAGGCCACTGTAGCATTATTTCTTGGCCTAAATTTGATATTGTTGTGTTTTAGGGAATAAGGAGGTCTGAGGAAAGGAAGAGAGACAGGAGAATGGCTGTTTGGCAGAGCAGTAAGAACATACAGAACATTTATCGATTACCGGTAAGTTTGCCATCTTATATGGGCGTGGTTCGTGGTACTCTAAAACAACTGCAATAGTAACATCAAAGGTCACGGATCACTATCACACATATAATAATTAAAAATTTTGAAATGTTGTGAGAATTATAAGCTGTGACAGAGGCAGAAAGTGATCAAATATCAGAAAAACGGCATCAATAGACATGCCTGACATTGGGTTGCCACAAACTTTCACTTGGTAAAGCACAATATAAAGTGAAGCAAATACAATGAAGTATGCCTGTAGTAGTGTGCAAATTATTATTTTTTTAAAGGAAATTTGGATTTAAAGCACTTGGCAAAGTAAATGACAAAGAATAACAGATTAGTAAATGTTTACTGGGGATGCTGAGATGGGTTGGTGGGTTGAGCACTTGTCTTATAGCCTCGGGGTCCAGGGATCGGGCTCCTGCCTTGGCCCGTGTAGACTCATGTGCTGAACTGGGGTGTGCCACCACTTTGGTTCTCTCCATGGTGAACTTCCCATGAGGAAGAACCCTGACCTGGGTCCTGCCCTGTGCAGCTCTATACCCACTTGTGGAACAAAACTATAAAAAACAAAACAAACAAAAACTAGTGTACAACTACGGAGACTGCTCTGGGCCCTTCCTCTTCTCTCTGTCTCTCTTTGTCTGTCTCTCTGTCTTTCTGTGTCAAAAACAATAAAAACTGATCTTTAAACAATGAAAATAAATGTTTACGATCAGGAATATTACTATTTGTTTCTTTTTTTTTTTAAGAGTTATTTTATTGTTTTTGAACAGACAGACAGAGACAGAGAGATATAGAGAGAAGGGGGAGGGCCCAGAGCAGTCTCCATAGTTGTGCATCATTAATTTTTGACATGGTTTCATTCCACATAGATGGGAGGGGGCTGGGCAGGGCAGGAACTGAGCTGCGGGCCTGCTGCATGGGAGGCACATTCCTTGAGCCAGGAACCAAACAGGAGGGGGTGAAAACCAAACTGGGATTTCTTGCATGGGAAGCACACCCCAGTTCAGCATATGGGTCTGCACAGGCTGGGTTGGGATTCGATCCTCAGTCCCTGGGGCTGCAAATCGAGTGCTGAACCCACTGAGCCACCCTGGCTTCCCTTACTATTTATTTCTTAATTCAACCAATAATTACTGATTGTTTACTCTGTGCCAACTGCTATTCTAAATGCTGAGGATGTAGAAGTGGAAAAACAACAACAACAATAACAACAACAACAACAAAACAAAATTCAGCCCTCACAGACCTTAATTTTAGTAGGAGAGATAAATAGATTAGAAAAAAATTCAAAGATTCAGTATATTAGACATTAAAAAGTGCTAAGAATGATAAGAAGAAAAAATGATGCAGGGGAAAGTAATAGGACATGTTGGGGCAAGGAAACTGCAATTTTTTATAAAGTTATTAGGTATGGCCTAGCTGTTAAAGTGACAAGGCCTGCTGGAAGTGGTGGGGTGAAAGATGTGTATAACATGAGCATTCCAGGCAGAGGGAATGGCATCTGCAAATACTCAAACCCAGTGAGGTACCCAGTGTGTCTGAAGCAGAGTGTGTGAGGGAAAGGCAATATGAAATGAGTTCAGAAAGGTACTGGGAGACAGTAGCACATAGGACTGTACAGGTAATGGTGAGCACTTTGGCATTTACTCTGGTGTGGGAAGGCACTGGGAAGTTATGCACAGAGGAGTGACTGATCTCACTTTTTTAAAAATTGTTTTTGACAGAGAGAGAGAGAGAGAGAGCGAGAGGAGAGAGAGATACAGAGACAGAGAGAGAACTGAACTGGGGGAGCTCCCCAGTTTAGCACATGGGTCCACACGGTCCAGGGTCGGGATTCAATCCTCGGTTCCCGGCTCTGCAAAGTGAGCGCTTAACCCACTGAGCCATCTCGGCTTCCCCTGATCTCACTTTTAACTGCTGAATTTAGTGCCTAACATTCGCAGTAATGTATTTTATTATTAATTTGTGAGTTATAGTTTACAATGAAGATGAAATGATACTGAAGTATAGGGGTTATACATGATTTATTTAAGGATAGAAAGTTAAAGTAAATGAAAGAACACTTGGTTTAGTAGGAACACTTGGGTTGTTGCATTTAAGAGTGACTGAATGGGAGAGAAGTAGAAATAGGAAAAACAATGATCAATTTGGCTATGAATCTCAGGTGATGGTGGTGGTGATAATGACCATGAGAATGTTATGGGATGCATACATACATAAAACAGCATGAAATGATGAGACAGAATTGTAAGTAAAAATGTGAAACTCTAGTATATTAAATACTAGAGACAGGAGGTGATGGCTTTTGAATATGAATACTATGATCTTCATTGGCATATAGTAAGCATTCAATAATTGTTGGTTCAACTTTTCATTTTAATAAGAGTTAGACCTTCTCATATAAATCCTTTTCCAGCTCCATCTCAATTACTACTATTTACTTAAAATTGAAATAAGTATATAAATATATTGACTTCAAACAAGAATTTGTATATGTTTTGTATGAGAATATTCCTAAGGATTTCTGAATTATAGCAAGTAAAGTTATGTTGGTGTTCTCATCACTGTAAAATTTCTACTAAAAGTTAATTTATGAGAATGTTAAATAAACTTTGGTGATGACAAAATCATGTAAACAAATAAACTGGGGGGACAATTCTACTGAATTTGAGCTTACTGATTTCTCAACAAGCGAATCATTTAAGCATGGTAAATAGCTGTATTTGTGCTAGCATTTAGAATAATTACTTATTTCTAAGCTCTATACTATATTATATCCTCCTAGTTTTGACATTATTATTACGTAGTTGCTCAATTTAAATTGCCTAGTTTTTGCACGGACTTATTTTAGTATTAATATTAAACTTTATTATTAATTTATTATTAATATTATTATTAAACTGTGAATTGCAGTTTACCTATAAAGATAAAGTTATACTGAAATACAGGGGTTATGCATGATTTATTTACAGGTACACAGTTAAAATAAATGTAAGAAAAATAAAACTATCCTCTGTTTGGCAATGAAATACTTAAAGTGAACAATAAAAAAGCTCATAATTTAAGCCCTAGAGATTTTTTTAATGCAAGTTTAGTAACTTTGATTCATTGCAGATGCTTAAAAATATGTATTTGCCTTCTTACACATGCAAAACTTTCTAAGAAACTGATAAAATATAAGACCCTCTTTCAGGGTAGCTACTGTTATTTGTTTTGTTGTTTATAGTTAGAGTCTAGAGAAAAAAGAAAGATATCAAATTTCTTTTTAAAAGTACCTCAAGTATTTCTTAAAAAATAAAACAAAATGTAAGCATTGATTTTTTTTTTTTTTCATCAAATAAACTTAAAGAGTGACAAGAACAAGACACTCAATTAGCTGTGAGAAAGGGAATATGTACTAGGTTGCATAAAACAGGGCCCCTTTCCACAAGGAGCCTATAAGTTAGGCAGGCTTATTTTACTGTGGGTTGTAGAAAAGTAGAGCTTGGCTCTTCACTGAGCATACCATCTAACACTGGTGAGGGAACTAAACAATTCACTCTATGAGGTAATTTATTATAAATAATTTAAAATGAATACAGATTTGCATAATTGGTATTAAAATAATTGTTAATTTCAAATAAAACCACAAAAATATTGTAATTCCTTCAAGATTACTTAATTATCAGCATATAGATTATAAACTTAACAGATAAATTAAGTTATTCTGCCAAGAACACATTTATATTCTACAACTCCTCCTGAGTGCAGAAAAAGATGACATTCCACACACATATACTACCTGACACATATTAAGAACTCAATAATGCATCATGAGATGATGAGTACATGAAGGAATATCTATGCTTTATTTCAAAAACTATTTTCAGTAGATCTATGTAAGCTATAGTATCTTAATTACATGGAAATTTTGATAGTTAAATAATTTGATCACCCACTCCAGATTAAATTTTATAAGAAGACTTAATATACAAGAGTTTCAAATTATTAACAGCCATAACACAATAACAGAAATTATAGACATAGACTCTCAAGAAACAAGTGTTTATATACATAATACTAATTCATAATTACTTTCCTCTAAAATAAAAAAAAGCGAGGATTAAGTGGTTGAGTAGTTAGTCCAAGATACTTTCAGTTATGGATTCAGGAACAGAATTCATTACATTTATATCTAAGGCAAATGTTTTAGACTAATACTCAAGAGGAGAATTTAGCAACTTCTCCTCACTCATATATGCACCAAATAATTTTTCTTACAATATTTATGCCAACCATGACTACTCATCACTTTTCAAATTAATAGGGTAATAAAACCCTTCCCATTTTGCTTTCTCTTGATTATTTTCTTTTTAAGAGAATGGAGTTGTGAATTCCATAAATAGCTATAAATAGATCTAAGAAGCCAATAGCTTCTGTGGGAAAATTTGACCACAGAATAATAATTTTCCCTACTACAAAAATAAAATGAAAAACAAACAAAAAACCACCCACACATATACATACATATACACATAAATACATGCACATCACACATATAAGTGCTGTCCAGAAAGTATCCAGCCATGTAATATGAAATTCAAATGCATTTATGGCTGGATTTTTTTCAAACAGCCCTCGTATATTCCAAGTTGCTAGGGAAACAATTAAATAAAATAGATACTGATTACATTGGGTTCTTCTACTGCAAATGAACCTTATTACCTTTCAGAGCCCTGTAAAGAGACCTTGAATGCTTCATAAAACAGTGCAGTTACTGTATTAATAAAATAAAAGGCAGTGAAATTTCCTAGATAGAGCATTGATTCAAATATTTGATAATTATATACTAGCTAAAGTGTGATTGTAGCCAAATTACAGAAAGTCAAAATCACCTTATCTTTTAAAATGTGGACTTCTATATTTACTTCAACAATACAGACATACAACAGCTATTCAGTAATAATAATATTAATAAAATTAAATTCTACTCATTCCAAAATGCCACCAGTTCTAATTCAGGAAACTTATAAACATCTATCCAAGTTAGAAAGGTGAGTTATTTACTGCATTTTTATGATAAGAACAGATGATAAGCCAGCCTGAAGTAAAATGGCGTTTTATCTTTTTTTTTTTACTTCATCTGAGTGACATTTAAAACCCCAATAGTAATCAACCACCTACTTTATTCAAACCAGCTTTAGAAACATACATGGTGTTGTTACTTGCATTTTCTTTTAAAGAAAAAATAATGTAAATTAAGAGAAAATATTTTTTTTCAAAATCATTTGCCTATTCTGTGGTATTTCAAAAATTGAGATGATAGACTTTGGAGGCATAATAGATATAACATAATTTTCAAAACAAATTCAGTATTTATTTAGCTTTGAAAGTAAAATAAAGGAGCATATGGGACAGAAAAAGAACATTTTAAATCAATATAGAAATACATAACATGAATAAGATCAAACTTTTGTAGAATCAAAATTGGAGATGACCTATAAAATTTTGTAATCCACAAGTGATAACAGAATTCTACCTGTAGCTTGATCTCTTGAAAGCACAACCTGATCATCATATAAGGGAGAATAAAAAATGTGTACAATACCCTCTGCAGGATAAGTTCTAGAATCTTTTTGGCAGCCCAAAAGTCTGAAGACAGACTATTGTTTCAGCATCAATGCTCAGTGCTTTGAACAGCAAATGACACAGAAGATATGCTCAATTAATATTTGTTCAATAAATGCACTCTAAGGTCAACTACCTTGATTTACTCCTCCTTAATTATAAGAGCATTAAAAAAAACATTTTTGTATTTTGAAATCAGGATGAATGCACAGGAAATCACCAGAGTAGTGCAAAGAACCTCTCCCTCAGCTTCCCTCAATGGGAAGAATGTACATAGCTACAGTGTAATATCAAAGCCAGAAAATGGGCATCAGTAATGACTGTTAATTTGAGTACACACTTTATTTAGCTTTCACCTTTCTTTCCCTTTATTCATTTACTCATTATGTGTATATGCAATTTTATTTTGGTATAGATTTGTATGACCACTACCACATTTAAGTTACAGAACTATTATATTACAACAAAATAATTGGTCTCTCTGTATGAATAGTCACATTCCCATTTCTATCTTCTGGCAACTATTTACCTATTTTCCATCACTATATTATCCTCCTTGTAAGAAAGGTATATAAATTAAATCATAAGCATAAAATATTTAGAGATTGACTTTTTTTTTTTAAATAAAGTACAATGCTCTTGAGGTCCATCCAGGTGGTTGAAGGTGTCAATAGTTATCTCCCTGCATCTTGTCATGAATGCCTATAATCTGTCTTTTACCTTGTACCTGGAGTGACCTTTGAAAAAATGCAAATCTGATGTTGCTCTTTAAAAACTCCCAAATGATCTTAATGCAACCTCCGCAAGCCTCTAGTTAAATCTCCCTGTTTTAGCTCTCTCCTATCTAACCACTGGATTTATTTCCTGTATCCCCAAAAGGCTCTTTCTCATCTTCAATGATGCAAATGCTTTGTTCTGAGATACATTTTTCTCAATCTTAACTATTCTTCCCTTCCGCATCCCAGTTCCCTTTAAGTGGTTAAATCACTAACCCTTTCAATATACATTACTAAACAGTGACTGCAAAGAGAAAATAAAAAAGAATGATTAAAACCGCTATGCTGGATTACTCATATATGTATTCAGTATATGTTTATTATTTATTGTTCCTGGGAATAATAGTATTTTATACTACTAGCTAGGTAGAGCTATGTGAGGGGACATCTACACATGCATACCAGCTTCTTCATTTTCTAGCTGTGAAACTTGGGCAGATCCCTAAACCAGGATGAGTGCTAGTTCTCTATAAAAAAATTAGGTATAATAGACTTTGAAATAATAATGTAATATTGCACATCCAGTACAGTGTCTGGCCGATAATAGGTACTTAATAAAGATTTTATGTACTGGTCAATGTATTTTATAAGATACACAAATGGTACATACACAGAAGTTATTTGAAGAAAACAAAAAATCTGTTTGACTATACAATTTCCAAAGTCTCTAAAAATTGTGCATAAGTACAACTTATATAAAATAGAAATTTTAATTCTCTGATGAAAGTACACTTGGTATTTCCTATAATAAAATTTTATTAGTCATCCAATATGTATTGAAAACTATAGAATATGTATTACAGTATATCTAACAGATCAAATAGTATCAGAAAAGAACTATTTATTTGTACCTATTAAAAGAATACAAATGAATAAAAGATTTACTCTAACATAAAACTCTTATTCATTCATATTTGTGCCTCCTTGCTTAACAATAAATCTCTTTAATAATATAACCTTTGTAGCAATACATTCTCACTGCTGAAATTAATTTTCAACACTGTGAAGAAATCAATCTGGTTTGTTTTAAAGGCAAAGGGAAGATGCAGCATTCTCTTAAAGTAAAAGAAAACAAAGAAAGTTTCCCAGCACAAATCTAGTAAACAAAATTCATTATAATAAGACTAAGTTATTATAAGTTAAATTAAATTTATGGTAGAAAGATTCAATAACTATTTTTGGGTTATACAATTTATATTACTTTCAGTTATTGTTATTCCATTTAACCTATTTATAATTATATATTTTAAATTCAGAAGCATTTTCACCTATCACTAGCAATGAAGAAGAACCCAAGATGGTTCTTCCGCTCCCCCAAGCCCCAAACCTTCAACTCTCAGGTAATGTGAAGATTCTTAATACACAGAAAGAAAATAAAACAGAGAGAAGACCGGACAAATCAACAATGATAAAATACAGGTCTCTGAAAAAAGAGCACAAATGAAGCCAGGCAATTCTATGAACTGAGTACAGAAAGAGCATGCTGATGTGATTGCAAATATTCTGTACAAATGAAAAAGTAGTGGTGATAGTCATGATGTGGCAGTCATCTGTGGTTTTCTCTCTAGTTTCCTGAATGATAATATCTATATTTTATTAGCAAGTTTTTACATTTAGCCAAATAACTTTGAATAAATAGTACATGCAAAAACAAGCAAACAAACCAACAAAAGAGATGAAAGCTTTCCTATGGCAGACAGACTCCTAAGAGGCCCCCATGATCCCTACTTACTGATATTCACACTTCTGTGTAATTCCATACCCTTGAGTGTGGGTGACACCAGTATTGGCTTCTACTCCCAAAGAATATGGCAAAAAGTGGTGTGCTGGGGGATGTTGCATTGGTGCCTACCTTGTAACTGCTATGTCTGGAGATCAAATCCTGGCCCTGGCCTGTGCAAACCCATATGCTGAACAGTGGTGTAACTGGTAACTACTGGGATGGCAGTGAAGGTTCTTACCTCCCATGAGGGAGGCTCCCAGTTCAGTTCCTGCCTCATGTGGCCCCATATCCACCTGTGTGGAATGCAACTATGTAATAACTATGGAGACAGATCTGGGCCCTCCACACTTCTCTCTCTCTCTTACCTTCTCTCAAACAATAAGATAAATCTTACAAAAAAAAAGGTTGTGGGCTGTCTGTGATTATGGGCACAATTTATATTACCTGTAACTATAACGCTTGTCTTGTGAGAAGACAGTCCCAAGCAAGCTGCCGTGTTGTGAGTTGCCTATAGATGGTCATGGAGCAAGGGACTGAGACAACAGTCAGCAATAAACTGACACTCTCAGTCTGACAGCCCAGAAGGCACTGAATGCTGCCAATAACCACATGAGCTTGAGAACAGATTCTTCCCGAGGGGAGCATTCAAACGTGAACTCATCTGTGAGTGGTACTATGATTACAATCTTACAGAAGACCCATCAAAACTGGGCCTGGACTCATGACCCACAGGACATCAGAGATAATAAATGTGCATGTTTTAAGCCACTAAGTTTGTGGTAGCATTGTTCTATACTAGTAGATAATTTAAGCAGTTTGTGAATTACAAAGTAAAATTTAGTATATGATATGGCTTCATATCTTTATTTAGAGAATTCAATCCCAATCCTGGTACTATTGACATTTTTGCAAACACAATTTTTTGTTGTGTGTTTGGGAGTACAGGGATTTTTCCTAAGCACTGTAGGATATTTACCAATATCCCTGGACTTTATACAATAGATGTCAGTGGTACTTACTAGCTCCGGCTGTGGCAATCAAAAATATCTCTAGAAACTGCTAAATGTTCTGTAGGGGCAAAATCATCTCTATTTGAGGACCACAGATTTGGAGAAATTTCTTTATTTACCTTTAATCTGTATTTGTTCATGATAGGGCTACTGCATGCTGATAATGGTTTTAAGATCTTTTAAATATATATTAAGCTAAACATGAGTTGTCTGGATGGTTGCTTTTCAATTTGTGAAATGACTCAAAAACTATAAATAAAAGGAAATTGGATGGTTTCCAAAAACACAGATTATGCCTTTCAATTTCTAGTGATTCAAATACTTCTAAGATTCACTTGCACAAATCACACATTAATATTTACAATTTGGCTGTATTTTGCTGTTTTACTTATGGATAAAATGCATAACAACACAGCAGAAAACTAATGAAAAGCAAAAAATAAAAAGTATCCCAACTGTATGCTTGAATTTGCTCAAGGCTGGTGGTGAGGTGGGGTTGGTAAGAGAAAGAGAAATTGTAGTGGCTTCATGCTTTCTGATTTCAGAGTTTACGCTACACAGGATGAATTCTGCCAGCCTCTTGTTTACTGCATTATATTTGCCTTCCAAATATGTTCAAATGCCTCTAGTGTCCAGTTGCTTTCTGAGAAACCTGAGAATGGAACTTTTTTGCTTCACTGCTTCTCCATTTGACTATCACACACTTTTTATCTTTCATGTAAGCATACTTCATAGATGTATTCTCAAGTTAAACATTTAAGGAAGAAACCATGAAAAACAAACAAATGTGCTCTCTGAAACTAGTCTGCATTAAGCCCTCCCCATTTATTATACAGTTGGATTCATATTATTAACATGCTAATCATACTGTACTATAGTGCATTTTAAACAAAGGATTCAAAGCAGGGCTTGTAATTTCCTTATGAGTTGATACATAGATTTTGCCTTAAAACTGTAAAACTCTAATCACTTTTCACTTACATTTTTTGGACTAAATAATAATTTTAAAACTGAATGAAGAAAATTGGTGCGTTTCTCACCTTGCCCACAGACATTAAGTTACTCTGGTTTTAGTGTGAAAATCTAAATAGTGCTATAACCAAGGCAAAGTGGGAAAATACTGTTTTTGTTTGGTTAATGCAATTTGTTTTTTTCTGGAATACAGAATTTTTTACCTTGTCTGAATTGCTATTCCATTTTTAAAAAACAAGGTTAACATTGACACTAGAAACTGACTTGAGATGGATCAAATAAATGTTTGATCTAAACCATGGGGAAAGTCTACAAAAAAATAATAAATAAGTAAATAAATGTAAATCATCTTACAAATAAGATATCCTTAATGTCATTAGTACTTGTAAGTTTGTGATAGCATAAGCTAGTATGAAAAGGGTGGGCACATTAAAAATAGTTTCAGAGACCGCCTTTTTTTGAGAGAAGGAGAGATTAAAACATAGAGACAATATTCCCTGCCTCTCAGAAGGCAACACAACCAACAATGATCATTACATTCTCCTGCTCATCTCCCTCCAATGTTTTCTCCTGCCTATAAGGAAATTCTGTTTAACTTAGTATGTCTTTAACAAATCCTCCATAATAGGACTTCTCCTTTCCTCTACAGCATCATTTACAATCACACACCATTGGCTATCCTCTGATTCAGCTATTTATAGTGTCTAATCACACCAAGACTTTTGAGATCTGGGTATGTCAGTCATATCTTTTATGTGATACCATTCATTCATCAAGCAAATATTTTCAGAGTATCTACTAAGTGCCAGGCATTTTGTAGAGACTAGAGATACAACAACAAATCACCTAGCAAAAATTCTTCCATTCATGAGAAGGCAAATATTAAATAAGAAAAATAATAAGTAAAATGTCATATGTTAGAAAGTAATATGTGCAAAAAAGAACATTTTGAAATTTAGATGGTTACCTTTTAGTTTACCTTAACTAAAAGGTAATGTTTGAAGGCAATGAGGCAGTTAGCCATAATGTGTAACTAGGGTGGATCATTCTACGTAGAGAGACTAGCAAGCAAAAGAAACATGCCTCTCTAAATGCTTCTTTACTTAACTTTTTAGAAATAACAAGTTTCTTGAGATACAATTCACATACCATACAATGTAGCAAAATTAAAGTGCACAATTCAGTGCTTTTTAGGATAGTCACAGAAGTGTGTAGCCATCACCACAATCTGTTTTATAACAATCTCATCACCCCAAAAAAGAAGCCCCATACCATTTAGAAATGATTCCTCACTTTTCCTAGCACACTGCTATAGGAAATAACAAATTCACTTTCTATCTTTATAGATTTGCTTATCTCAGACATTTCATATAAATAAAATCATATATGTGGGCTTCTGTGACTGGTTGATTTCACTAAGCATAATGTTTTCAAGGTTCATTCATTTTGTAGCTTGACTCGGTACTTCACTCTTTTCTACTGCTGAATAATATTCTATTTGTAAATGGACCATGTTGTATTCATCTATTTATGGGCATTTTCAGTCATTTCTACTATTTGTCTATTATGAATAAATGCTTCTATGTACCTTTGTGTACACTACTTATGTGGGCATATGTTTTAATTTTCCCTGGATATAAACCAGGAAATAAAATTGCTGAATCATATGGTAGGTCTTTGTTTAACCATACAAGGAACTGTCAGACTATTTTTCAAAGTGGCCTTACTAATTTGCAATTCCCCCAGCAGTGTAGGAATGTGCCAATTATATATATATCCTTGCCCAACACTTCAAGTTGTCTGTCTTATTTATTATAGCCTATCCATGAAGTGGTATCTCATTGCAGTTTTTGATTATAGCATGTGAAGTGATATCTCATTGCAGTTTTGAATTGCATTTGCCTGATGGCTAATATTGACCTTCTTTTCATGTTACTGAACATTTCTCTATTTTCCTTAAAGGAATGTCTGTTCAGATCCTTCGACCAATTTTTAATTGGGTTATTTTATTTTTCATTATAGAGTTGTAAGAACTATTTGTATATTCTGACTATATATCTCTTTTTTAGATATATAAGACTTGCAGATAATTTCTCCAATTCTGTGTATCTTCTTACTTTCTTTTTTGTTGTTGTTGTTGTTTTTATTTTATTTATTTATTTATTTATTTTTGACTGAGAGAGAGAGAGACAGAGAGACAGAGAGACAGAGACAGAGAGAGAACTGAACTGGGGGAACTCCCAGTTCAGCATATGGTTCTGCAAGGGCCGGGGCAGGGACTCGACCCCCCAGTCCCCGGCACTGCAAAGTGAGTGCTCAACCCACTGAGCCATCCTGGCTTCCCCTTCTTACTTTCTTGACAGTGCGCTTTGATACAGAACTGTTTTTATTCTGATAAATTCTAATACACCTATTTTTAGTTGGCTTATGCTTTTGATGCCATTTGAAGAAAGTATTACCCAATCTAAGGCTATGTTTATGACTTAAATTTGGGTTGCAAAGCTGCAAAAGTAAGATGGAATGATACTTTTTAGTTTTTTGTTTTTAAGGTTTATTGTATTGATTTTTGACAAAGAGAAACAGAGACAAAGAGAGACAGAGAGAAGAGGGAGGGCCCAGAGCAGTCTCCATAGTTGACATTAGTTTTCCATACGGTTTCACTCCACAGGTGGGAACAGGGCTGCGCAGGGCAGGAACTGGGCCAGGAGTCTCCCGCATAGGCCCGGGCAAGAACTGA
Source organism: Craseonycteris thonglongyai (assembly GCA_004027555.1). Classification (NCBI taxonomy): domain Eukaryota; kingdom Metazoa; phylum Chordata; class Mammalia; order Chiroptera; family Craseonycteridae; genus Craseonycteris; species Craseonycteris thonglongyai. The sequence goes on along the minus strand of PVKE010003064.1, from coordinate 61,728 downwards.
ACTGGGAGCACTCCCCAATTCAGCATGTAGGTCCACATGGACCGGGATTCGATCCTTAGTCCCCAGGGCTTCAAAGCGAGCGCTTAACCCACTGAGCCATCCCAGCTTTCCCCTTTTCAGTATTTTGAATGCCTCACTAAGGGCTTGAACTGACTGACTCCTAAATTAGTAAGAAATTAAAGCTTCTAGTAAGGTTTATGAACAAAGAATGAAGTTCTGTTTCAGGAAGTTTCATTTGATTACAAAATATAGAATATAAGAGAAAGAAGAAAGAATGAAGAAGCAGACGAACCAGTTTGGAGGTTATTATAATAAACACTAGATAAAAGGACAATAGGATCACAATGGATTGAGAATGGAAAAGATAGTGTGCGTTTTAAAAGGCATTCTATTATTAGTTTGTTTTTGAGACAGAGACAGCCAACAGAGAATTAGAAATTTATTACTGAGGCTCAGAAAATGTTTGGGTTAGATACATAAATCTGGTAATTATCTATTCAGATGTGCTCATGATAGATATAACATAGATGATGCTAATGGGGAAGGAGCGTAGGAGTGAGGCAGGCAGACATTTTTTGATGTTTAAAAGTATCAGAACTGGAATTAATATTTGGGGGGGAGGGTGGCTTTTTCTTTTTAATTGTTAAATTTACTTGGGTTCAGCGAGGACTTTATAAACTTGAGAACAGGAATTTAAGATTTCTTGAAACCAGGAGAAAAAGAAAAAGATGAAAAAAAAAAACAAAACAACAGAGAGAAACTAGAGAATCTTATAGAAATTCTTAATCATTGAATTACTTTCATATTTTAGGACATTTAAAAATAAAAGGCATTTTATTTATTTGCAAACAGGAAAACACACATACACACATCTCTGGGAATATATGTTTCAATTCCCACTTTCATTACTTGTGTACCTCTAAATTATTAGCTAAACTGAACTCCCTATAATTTACTACAATGAAAATAGGACATTAATTTTCAAGAAGATAAATCAGGGCTATCAAATAAAAAGCACATAGAGAACAAAAAATATATATAATCTGTTTTTCCTTATATTTCTACCTAAATGACTAGCACAGGAACATTTTACAAAATGAATTCATATATTTATATAAAGTGGTGTATATTTATGCTATATGTTAGAGAGATGTAAATATTAATAATAACAAATATACAATTTGAGAATGGCTTAAGTGGCCTATACTCATAGAGTATTGCCACTAAAACTGATGAATATATAAGCTACACAGATAGCCAAGAGTTATATAAAATGCAAGAGTAAACAATGTTTTTAAAAAGTACAAGACCCAACATGTGTCTAATTATTATCACTGTGTAAAAGCTGAGTAACTAGCGTAGCACTGGAATACAGTGTAAATACAAATTAACACATGCTATAAACCTAAGGTATAGGTTATATTTCTGGATTGAGATATATAGATTTGTTAAGTAGTCATGCTATAGTTCATATCCTTATATATGGACAATTTTATGTTCTCTGATTTTATCTCAAAGAACTCAAACTCCTTATTTCACTGGGAACTAAATACATGAGTATATTTAGTTGATTGTATTCAGTATTGTTATACAGAATAATGTTGCATTTGTCACTCCAATACTGTAACTGTTGCATAGCATATATATTATCAATAATTACCTTATGTATTGAATAAGAAGTTCCTTAACCAAACCAAATCAAACCAAACCAAACCAAAACAAAGTAACACAACCCTACCCTTACACATTATACTGACCTAAATAAAGAATTGGCATTTCTCATATTATAAAAGACACTTCGAATGTACTAGTTATTTAAAAACATTGTCTGTTAACATCCTTTTATAAAATAAGTTCAATTATATTCCATTTTTTGGAATATGCACATATTCATATGAATAAATTACTATCTACAAAAGCGCATACAACCAACGTTTTGATGAAGTGACATTTCCCATTAAGAAGAAAAGGTGTGAATTCACTTTCAATCAAAACAAAACAAAACAAAACAAAAACAAAATAGAAATTTAATACCCTTTCAAGTACTCCAAATGCATTTTGCTAAAGTCTAAGATACATGTTATTCAAAGAACTTAAAAAAAAACCCAACCTAAACAAATAATAATGTTTTTCCTTATTGGAACAATATCAAACAGCAAATAAAAATAAACAGATTTTACCATAAACATTGGATAAATTTAGTAGTTTAATATGCTTTTTAAAAGATTCTAAAGCATTATTGCACAAATCAAGTTGCATTTTACAGACCCAACATTAAAGGACACTTACCATTTGATCTTACTTGGATCCTCCTTAAAACAAACTTAAATTTATTTGTTTGGTAATGTTTTAGAAATATGTACCTACTGTATCACTTGGGAAGGGCAATTCTAGGAACTATCAAAACAACTACTTAGAAGCATTTCAGTGAACCAAACTGAAATCTATCTGAGTCTAAAAGTGAATCTTCTCTACTTAACTGGGTGAAATCTGGTCCTATTTCATCCACCTGAATACCCTCTCACAGATTCACCTGTTGGGCCTCCTGCCTCTCTTCCCGTTATAAGGGTCTTCCTCTGTACCCTTTAAGTTTTTTTAACTATTGGGTGTTGACATGATTATCTCAAAGTCATCTACATTTAGATGTAAATTTCTGTTTGGTTTAAACAAAACCAGCAATAATACAAATATTCTTTAGCATATCTGTTAAAAATAGATGTGAAATCATAAACTCCATTTTGTTTCTTTTTATTTTTTTAACCTATGAAACAGAATTTGAAGGCCAAGTACACAAGAATTTTCCATGTTGTAATCAAAAGAAGCTTGCAACAAAGCCAACATGATCCTCATAAAGTATGTACATAATCTCTACTGTGCCTGCAGTTGACTCTCAGGGAGTACAGCTGAATGTCATGAGCTTCAAAAGAGCAGAGGACTTTTTCCTTTTGTCTGGTTTAATTTTGTTATTCAACAAGCATATGGAGGATTGATCAATGTGACACTACCTTTAATCCCTAAAACAGAATTACAAGAGACATTAAAAAATAATATTCCCTCAAAGAGGGCTTGAGGGTGTGCTCAGGGGATAGATGCATTTTAGTAAACGTCAGGAAGTGAAAGGAGTCTGCAGTGAAAAGACTGACTATACAGGGAGTTCCTTAATTATGAGGTTGAGGAGGTGTATTGGACAGCTTGGAGGCATTTTGAAATCTTAGTGTTTTCCAGCCCTACTGTTGACAGGAAGGACGAGAATGGAGTAGCTTACGGCCAGTACCAACAGGATCTGAATTTCTTCTGACACAGAAAACTTATATGCTGAAGACAGGCTGATCAGTTCCAGAGCAGACAAATCTGATGTCATTGAAGACTGTAGCCAGTCGTGAGGATGTTTTTTTGTAGTGTGAACATGAAGAACATACTTTAGTGAGAAGAGTAAGATATGTCACTATCAAGTCTATTCAAGTGATTGGAAGGCTACAGGGTTTGCTTTCTCTTTGTTTAAACCTAATGGGAAAGAAATCATGGGAGCTTAATATGTGTTCCCCAGAACCTGGGGACAAAGCAGAGAAAGAAATCGAAGACACATCAAGAATTTGCTATTATATAATTCTACTCTAAAGCTAAAAGCAAGGCTGCAGGAATTTTTCAGGGACCTGGGTAGGGTGTTAGCCTGGAAGTCCAAGATGACTTTTTGGAGGTGAAAACTGGTATCAACAGATGAGGTGTACAACTGGATTTCCAGGGGCTTAAGGAGGAAATGTAAGTGGACATCCAGCTGGCAGAACGTATGTCATTCATTTTGCACATGAAGCAGAAATATTCTTCTATGGGACATTTCAGTTTTCAAAAATTGGTCAAGTCAGAGACTTAACTTTATCCTTCCTAAAATCTACAACTTTTTAATTCCTTCAAAACCTGTCACATATAAACTTTCCTGTTTGCTTCATGTGTGCTCCTTTCCATCCTTTTCACACTGAGGAGACAGAAACAGTTATTCAACAAGACAAGCGTGAATATGAAGTGGGGAAATGGAGAGGAAAACTGCTAACTACTCACTTTGAATGGCAAGCTTCCCATTCACAGCGCTGAGAATGGGAGAAAGTTTTGAAAAAAAATTTACTCTAACTGAAATTTAGAAGCTTTGCTATCATATAGAACTGTACATTGAATTTTAAATAGGGGATTACTGTGTGGCAAAGGGGGCTATCATAAGAGGAAGGCATAGAATAGGTTAAATTAAAGTTGTTTTAAAACTGGACCCAGAATTCTTATGACAGCCTAGCTGGTTATATTGGCAGATTGCAATGTCAAATCACAGCTTTCTGGACATGCAAGCTGCTTTAAAAATACCAACTTGAGTATTAGCCCCACAGGCTCCAAATTAGTGGAAGAAAAAGCCTAATAATTTTTTTGAAGATATTGAGATCTGAGAGTTAAAGGGCTTTTAAAAATTCTATTTATTTATTTATTTATTTATTTATTTATTTATTTATAAGGCAGTGTTGTTGTTTGTTGGGAAGGTGAAGACAGAATTGCTCACTGCTAACATCTACATTTATTAGTCAATCAAACATACCAGACACTGCTTTAGTCTAGAGAAAGTTGTCTATGAAAAGAATGATTCCTAGTACTCCTGATATGTAAAAAAAAAAAACAAAACATCACATCAAGAAGGAACCATTAAAAAAAGAAATGTTAGTACACTGACTAACCTTCCACTATGTGAAATACTTTTAAATAGCTGAAATGTGTTAGATTAATTATTTATTTTCATTAAAAAAAAGAAATTCCTCAAATATTGTCTATGAGTTCAGTGGGTCTCACTGGAGAAAACTCTGTCCCCTAGGGGATATTTTGCAAAATCTGCAGATAATTTTGGTTTTAACAACTGGGAGAAATGCTATTGGTATCCAGTGGATAGAAGTCAAGAATACTTTTCAATATCCACAAAAGCACAAGACAGCTCTATACAACAAAAAACAATTCTGATCCAAATATCAAAATGCCAAATGGGTACCTGTCCAAGGTGTTGAGGTTGAAGAACCCTAAAGTATGCAAGGAGAAGAAGAAATGGGCATAAGCTTTTTAAGATTAATTTTTGCTATCAAATAAAAAGTGTGTGGGTGTGTGCATGTTGTTACAGGGATATGTGGAAATCTACCCATTAGCTGAAGTGAAAAAATGTGAGATTGGTAAAGAATTATCCTCTATTATTAGTAGGACTAGTAAAAATGATTTTTCACTTCCCTTTCTGTGTTGAATATTTGTTATTTTTGCTTCCCTGGCTTTTGCTACCTCTTTTTGCAGGAGCACCTCAATTTCACTTTGAGAAACTATCAGTCTCCTGTGCCTACAAACCTGTGAAATGTCACTCAGACTCAGGATGACTTGCTTCTTCCTGGCTCAGAGGTGGGGCTGGGAGTCAAGTGAGGCCAACTAGACTTTCTGGGAACCTGCATCTTGGGTGAAGTGATACCAGGATACAAGAGTTACACAAGGCCCTGAAAAAATTGATTTATTTCGTTTTTGTTGTTGTTGTTTATTTTTTCTCCTTTTCTTCTTTTTTTTCTTGGATGATTTCAAGTTTCTGATCTAAAATATATATATTTTTTTCTTAAGACAAAGATTCTGTTTCATAGATTATGCTTAGTTTATATCAATCTAATTTAGTGAGATATAAGTGAAATATTTTGCAAATTACAACATTCATACATACTTGTTAATAATAGCTTCCACATTTTATCCTCTCAGGCTAAAAAATCACTAGGTTCTGCATTTTCACTTAGAAGTTTTGGCCACTCTGGATCAAAGTAACAAACAAGTGAGAGGGTATGCCCCTCAAACAAAACAACAACAAATATACTTAAACCAAACATTACATACCACGCTTCTGATTACTGCATTTAAGTTCAAGAGTTTCACAATTTTACCTGTTTTTCTTTTTTCTCTTTTAATCTTTTTCTTTCTTATTTTTTTTTTGACAGAGAGACCAAGAGAAAGAGGAGAGCCCAGAGTAGTCTCCATAGTTGTATGTCATCAGTTTTTATAGTTTCAGTCACAGGTGGGTGCGGGGCTGTGCCGGGCAGAAAACAGGCCGAGGTCCACCTGTATGGGAAGCACATCCTGGCAAGAACCGAACTGGGGGCACACCCCAGCTCAGCACATGGATTCGCATTGGCCTGGGCTAGGACTTGGTTCTCAGATCCCAAGGCTGCAAAGTGAGCGCTCAACCTGCTGAGCCATGCCCAATTTTACCAGTTTTTCCCACCAGCTCCTTTTGTCTGTCTATAGAGCACAAAACTCTCTCAATTCAAATGAATGTATAACACTTCTTTTTTTTCTCCATTAGTTCAACATCAGATTCAAAAGAATCTTACCTAAAAATTCCATTATTTACTCTTGTTTCCATTAGTGACCTTACCTTTATTCATTGCCTCAGCAGTATAAAGTAATTCTAGTCACAAATAAAAAGAAATAGATCAAACATCTGACTTTCTAAAGCCAGCATCACTACAATTTCTGCATGTGTTTTAGGGAGTAAGTGACTGTCACAATAACATTTAAAGCTTGGCTTTCTAGTGAGCTCAGTTTAGCATAAGTACCTGATATTCTAGGGCTTTGAAATGTTGAAGTCAAATGTGAGATAGGGAAAAACCAGGATTTTATGTTAGACATACTAATATTTACTGAGGCTCATGAAAGGATGTTTGCACTGAGGAGAAAACTATTAATGGCTAGTTTGCCTTCTTGCTCTCCTTTGGAGCTTGAATTCGGTGGGGAAATCATTATTGGCTTAGAGAAATTATCCTTATAGATCAATTTACAACATTTTCTGCCAACTTACTGATAAAATAGAATTAATACATGGCAATTATTCATGATTAAATTGATCTGAATGGGAGTCCTAAGTGTATTATAAGTTTTTCAAACTAAGGACTTTAACTCAGGAGCTGAATTTCCAAGGACAAGCTACACAGATACAGCTTGTTCTTCCTATAACATCTCAGGGTACATCATTCTTCACTTAAGTATATTGAGATTATTTTGAAAGTTTTGCTGACAACCTAACTACTAGTCACATAAAATACGCTCTTTCACTCTCTTGCAGAGCTAGACATTCATAATAATCAATACTGACCACATTTTTACATGCATAACTGCAATATATCATTTCATTCCAAATGCCTGTTACAGCGTAATTAAAATATCCTTTAAAAATCAGTGTGCCCTAGAACTATGCCAAACAAAAATCAATGTTTATGAAGCGATGCTTGCATGATTTTGATTGCTTCAAACTGTGCTCTCATTCTGGCAGTGATATTTTGTATCCTTTTTTATTTTTAGCCAATAATAATTAACTACCTTCAAATTTCAAAATGTCTGTTATTCTCACAACTGATGTGATATATCTTTAAGATGAGTGCTAAGTAATTTTTGAAAGTAATCTCATGTGTCCCTATGTATGTGCTTGTGTGTATAGTGCTACCATGATAAATACCCACTTTATCACACTTATCTAAAGATGAGAAACTGGAATTTCTGAGAATCAATGGCACCCAGACACTATGTGTAGTAGAACATGTCCTTGTCAATAATGTATTGGTCTGTGTTAGAGAGTGCAGGATATTGTGCATATCACAGTACACCAGAACAGAAAAGGCTCATTGTTTGGTCATTGGTTCACCTTGCCGTTCTCAGAGAGGAGCCATAATATTTAAGTTGCAAAGCTAAAGAGTGATTTTGATATATATATATATATATATTTATTTATTTATTTTTGACGAGAGAGAGAGAGAGAGAGAGATACAGAGACAGAGAGAGAGAGAGAGATACAGAGACAGAGAGAGAACTGAACTGGGGGAGCTCCCAGTTCAGCATATGGTTCCGCAGGGGCTGGGGCCAGGATTCGATCCTCGGTCCCCGGCGCTGCAAAGTGAGCGCCTAACCCACTGAGCCGTCCCGGCTTCCCCTAAAGAGTGATTTTGAAATCCATGTTCTGTGTTCTTTTCTCTGTGCCACTGTTCACCCAATTGACGAAATCAGAATAATTTTAGTGATAGAACTTAGGAAGCTAAATGTAGTCTCATTTAAAATTAATACTCCTCCCAGGAAGAGAACCATTAAGCTTGTAGTTGTGCTGTTGGAGCAGTGCTCTTAAACTTCAGCAAACTCAGAGAGCTTTCTGGGTCACCTCCCGATGATTCCGATTTAGTCAGTCTGCAATAGAGTCTGTGAGTTTGCAGTTGTAACAAGCTCCTAGGGAAGGTAATGTTACTAGTTGAGGGGTCACACTGAATTGCAATGCTATGGAGAATGAGGTCACTAGCGTACACAGACATGGAGCAGAGATTTCTCTAAGGGTAAGGCTGGCAGTGGTGCTACACATTAACACCGAGACCATGCATGAGTGGACAACGGTAGGTTTTGTTTTCAACCAGGGTCAGATTGCTTATTAGCTTATCTCCTCTTCTAACCCACATTTGACAATGTCAACAAACAAGTCTAGTTAAAAGTGACTCAGGCCAGCTGAAACATGCAAATGCCTGTGCTTTGGCTGATCTAGACTCTGGCTTGTCATAGTTATAGCTCTGTCCCATAGTTTCTATATTTGGTGCAGACTGCATTTTGAGCATCAGTATGTTCTTCCCAGTGGTCTTTTGAATGTGATCACAAATAAACCAATTTGTCCTAGTTTTCCTCATGATGATTGCCCAAGTCCTGGGGAAACCAAGATGTTTGAGTACTCTACCTTGTCATTCCCCATCAAAAAGAAGAATGCAATTCATTTCCCTTGAATTTGGCTCTCTTTAGTGATAGCTGTGTACTAATTGTGATGTTACACCACTTGCAGGACCAGGCTGGAAAAGGCTGTTTGGCTACTACTGTTCTCTTGGAACATGTCCTGTTCCAAGAGCGCTGGGACACTCTCATTCAGAAAGCAGATGCCATGCTGTGAGAAGTCAATCTGACATGGTAAAGCCACATGGAGGTGCTGTCAGATCCAGACAGATTAGGGCCTCAAGTAGTCAAGGCCCAGAAGGTGACATGTGAGCAAAGAGGCTTCCAGATGATTCTATCCCCAGTCATATAAATTGTCTCCAGTGTTCAGTTCTTCTTGGTGGGGGCTTTAGATTCATGAAGTAAAAATAAATCAACTGCACTAAACCTTGGATGAATTCCCAATATCAGAATTCATGAGCAGACTAAAATGATGGTTTACATTTGATACTAAGTTTGGGATAGGTTATTATATACCAATAGGTAGTTACAACCCTTTCTAACTACCTGTTCCTATTTAGACTTAGTGCTATGAAAACTATTGCTCAAGTATGCTGATTCCCAGTTGAATTTTTAATCTTCTACGTCTTTGATTCTTTTGTTTAATCAAACCCAGTAATGCTAGTCTATCAGATTTTTTTTTTCAAAACTAAGCACAAACAATTCATCAGGCATCGCCATAAACCAATAACCTACATTATTCTATGTAATCTTTATAATACCCTGTGATGCTATTATCCTCATTTCACAGATGCCTAAGTTGACATTTCATAAGCACTGGATTCTGATTCAAATACACACCTAATTCAAAAGTCATTGTTGTTAACAATCATGTTATCTTCTGTTCAGTATCATTCCCTGGTCCTTCCTTGGTAATCCTAAAGCTGTTTTTGTTGTTGTTTTTCTAAGTAAAACTGTTTTGCTTTGTTTTTTAAAACAAGAGGACATAACTGCCTTTGTATATCTATCTTATGAGTATTTCAAAATTGTGTATTCTCACAGAAAGCAGCACACTATATCCTCACTATTCCAGAAAACACAATTTAATATGTTATATGTAGAAATACTTGCCAATTTGACTTAAAAAGTCTGAGTGATTTAACAGTAGTATATGGCAGTGTGGCTTATCAGAAAAAGGCAAAGATTTAAAGATTAGGCTGAACATGGTTCTTTTCCTGGCTCTATTACTTTCTATTGCTGAATCTTTTACTTTACACTTACTGAGACTGTTTTCTTATTTGTAATAAAATAATGATGGTGCTAATAACAACAACTGTCTCATAATATTAGGATAATTATATGAGGAAATGTTAAGTGCCCAGAGAGTAGGTGCCATATGAGATGCACTTTCATGGTAGCTATTACTCACCTGAAGAAGCTCTGAAAGACAACAGTGCTAGAATGGGGCATTTCAGTGACAGCTCTAAGCTGTGGAATCCAGGGGAAGTACCACAGATGGAATAGGGTATTTAAAAAATGTGTATGATGTTGGCATCGATAAAGGGACCCATATTGGCATCAGCACATGGTATTGATGCCAACATTATAAAAGTCTTCAGCTCCACCCAGAATCAGGGATATAAAAGGATTAGTTGGCAGCTGCTATTATTCTATCTCTGCTTGTGGTCAAATTTGTTCATTTTCTGATCAGCAATGCAAATAATTCCACATTTTATTCCAACTCTAATAATGTGGTTTTGAACAGTGCCAATAAATAAACGGGTACAAGTTTATATTTTTTCTTGTTAATAAAAAAGGCAAAAAAATAAATTAAAAAAAAAAGAAGTAGAAAATAGGACAGTTCTTCGGGCTAGCTCTCCTAGGCTGGACACAGAGAAGGAACAAAACAATATGTACAAGAGTACACACACATACACACAACCATCACAACTGTGTTTCTTAACTTGGAGCTGAATATTAGAAAGCATCTGGGAAGATGTTACAAATTAAATGCCCTGCCACCCTGAACTCACTGAGTCAAAATTCTCTACACAGAATTCTGAAGTACTGTATTTTTTGCTCCATAAGACGCACCTGACCTGCCTGGACCTGCTCTCCTTCCATGCAGTCCCTGCTTTCTGATCTGGCTGCAGGCTTCCCCACGGCATCATTAAGGTCCCCAACGTGCACTCTTCTTTGCAGTATTCGCTCCATAAAATGCACACACTTTTCCCTCCATTTTTTTTTTTGTGGGGGGGGGGAGTGCTTCTTATGGACCGAAAATATGGTATACCCTGTAATTAGAAGCTTTATTCCAAAGTAATGAACATAGATATATACATTTACTTCTATTTTTAAGGGAAATATAAGGATTTCTATTTTGAAAAATAACCATTAGCTTTCAATATAATGTTTTATTAACCTAAAAACAATAAGACCACATTTCTCTCAGAGAAGCATCAGGAAAAAAATCATTATTTCTTTAGTGTGAATAATCAGGCACTAACTTGATTGCCTTAAAATTGGTTTCACCGATGATATAACTGTTCTGTTTAGTGGCGGCCTCTTTAGCAGGATTAAGGACACTTTAATACATACTGCAGAACAGATCATCATCTTAGATCCATAATTGCAGTTATTTCCTAGTATTTAATCAGAACTAAATTATAAATATCTTCTAATAATGTTTTAAAGTTATTTTAAATTTAAATTTCTACTTCTTACAGAACTGTATGAGGTCACTGTTGTTTCTAAGTCATGGTTTTAAGAACTTACAAATCAGAAAAAGCAAAACAGTACTGAAGAAAAGTAAAATTTTGTTTACTAAAATCTACATAATTATAGGGACTTTATTAATAAATGTATTTAGTTACTCACTTTCAACATCAAGGAATTAGAAAAAACAAACAAACAACATTTAACAGCATCAGGCCAAGTGTATTATTATTTGATTTGCAAATTATTTCAACGTTCTAAACATTTCATTTAGTTTCTATTCTGCTTTTCTAAATTAATAGGTAGAAAATAAAAATGCAATACAGACTGGTGGTCCCTTAGATATTTTTCAAATGGAAGCTGTTACAGTAGGAAGTACACTGAAAAGTACACAAAAGAATGAGCCCAGATATGCTAACACTATAATAATATATCTATTTCGTACAGTTAATATATGTATAGAGTAATTATTATGATATTATTCACAACAATGTAGTATGTTTTACTTCTCAGATCTCACTTATAGATAGATTCCTATCCCATAAATTCTGGTCATTCCCTAGGTGTACTTCTTTCACCATTAATCCATAAATATGAGATGGTATTTACAGCTATTACTTCACACTTTTCTCTATATATTGACAATACAAACATTTTTATCAGTAAGCCAGACTTCTTTCTAGATACGGAGTCAGAAATGAAGGACCCTGGGCCAAATTTTCCCACCATCATTTTTGTACAGTCCATTAGTACAGATCCTTCCTCCCCAGTTTTCCATAGTAGAAAAACAAATTTATGATATGAAAATAATATGAAATTCAAATTTTAGTGTTCATAAATTTTTGCTGAAATGGAGTCACACTCATTTGTTTCTATATTGTCTATCCTTATTTCCCAGCTACAACAACAAAACTGAGTAGTTGTGATATAGGCTTTACATAATCTTCAAAGGCTATCTGGTCCTTTACAGTAAAAGTTTGCGAACTCCATCTCTAGATCATTTTATTTACTACCTTTTGGGCATGCCACCACTGCATCCCATAGTTATCTCAAACGCAATATGCTAAAATTTAATTATCTTTCCTCACAAACCAACGTCTGTTCCTTTTAATAAGAAAGTCATTTGTGACATCTTTACTCTTGCCACTTTTCAATGACCAAGTTTCAAATGATTCTGCTTCATCTGGGTTTCTCACACTCGTCTTCCTCTCTGTCATTATTGCTAACCCTTAATTCAGATCCCTCCATGGACTACTTACTAAAAGTTACTTAACATCTTTGTCAGCTCTTTACAATTTTGAGCTCCTCTAAAGCCTTCCTGGGCTTTCTGCCCCATCACAATTAAGAGCTCTTGTAAAGCCAGCCTGAGGTATATTATTTCATCATAGTGGATGAAATTAGCAGCGCTAGGGTGACAGAAGATAAAATATACACTCAAGGCCTTCTTATAGGCAAGCTATCCTCACTGTCATTGATAAACAGCTGCTAGAATTACTTTATTATCTTATTCCTTATTTAAAACTGTGCCAGGCTTATAACCTCCACCCTCCATGCTCCTAACCTGGAGTATGCCTCTACTTCCAGGAATTTCTCTTAAAGAACCTTTTCTGTTGCAGAATCTCTACTCCCAGCATGACTGAGAAATTCTCAAACACAAGCAGTTGCCTACATTTGACTGTTTCAGGCCTCTAACTACACCTTGCGTTCCCCAACTCTTTTGGCATGATGAAACATGTTTAAGCTCTGGAATTACCTGTTCTGCAAAGTATTCTCCATTTTTCCCCATCCCCTGCAATTGATGACTCTGTCTTCAATGCTTTTAATGGACCTAGGTAATAGTACACTTACTCTTATTAATTATATGCTCATTGTCCTTTACTATATAATAATCTCCTTTAAGTTAGGAACTAACTTTGCATTCACAGAGCCTAGCATTTGGTAGGTATTCAGTAAATGTTGGCCAAAAAAAAAAAGAAAAGAAAAGAAAAAATTACGAATTACATTTAACACCTTTCAGTGGCTATTAGGTGAGTATTTTCTTCACTGATAGCTCATAACCCTCATCGGAATACTTTAGATCAGGGGTATCAAACTCAATTAAAACACAGGTCATTTGGTGCAACAGACAAGATTCATGCGGGCCACATCACATTTACAAACGTTGCTGGAATTGAGTCAGCGCGTTTATACAAGCCCACAGGCCCCCAGGAAAGGCACTGGTCCACTTGTATACGCATCTTCAGTAGTTAAAGGATTAATGAGGGAATTGTGTGTATGGTATTGCCTTGATCTCCCCTAAGGGCTATTTACTTCATAACAATTTTTTCTATTTTCATTTTATTTCAGAGCATCATGGGCCACAAAAAATTACCTGGGGGGCTGCATGCAGCCCGCAGGCCACCAGTTTGACACCCCTGCTTTAGATGATTTAAGGTGGGCATTCAAAGTCCAAATGTGGGCCAGTGATTCATTCTATTGGTAACAAGTTGTTAGTATCTAAAGAAACATAATTCAATCTGTCATATTTCCAACAGTCCCCCAATTTTTTTAAAGAGAAAAAATAGTTTTCATTGATATTCCCTACCGATATAACAATATTTCTTTTTTATCAATAGTCACTTCACTCACTTAACAATGTCTTTTAAATCAGAATTATTATCTGTTGAAAAACAAGTAAACACCATATACTTTTCAAAGTTACTGTATTTGACTGCTTCCAGAAAATAATCTTCAAAACAAAAACTCAGTCACTAACTCTATAAATGTGAAACGTTTGGTCTCATGACTTTATTTTTTTATTTTTAATTAACTTTTTATTTTACAATTCAAAAGTAGTCTCTAGCTTATTCCATAAAAATTGCAAAGTTATCTCCTATATACACAATACTCAGTCTTCCCTACTTGTCACATATTACATTACTATGGTGTACTTTATACAATAAACCAATATTAATAAATTATCATTAATTAAACTTCATAGTTTAGATTTCATTAGCTCTTCCCAAATGTATTATTATTATTTTTTTATGTCCCAGGATCCCATCCAGTATATCACATTACATTTGTCATGTCTCCTTAGTTTTCTCTGGAGTGTGATACTTTTTGCCCTTTCCTTGTTTTCAAAGATCTTGACAATTTTGAAGAATGCTGATCAGATATTGTGTAGAATATCCCTAACTCTGTGCTTCTCTCATGTCCTTTTCTGATGTTTACACTGGGGATGTGAGTGTTTGGAAGGATCACCAAAGAAATGAAGAACCATTTTGATCACAGCAAGTGTATGTGCTACCAACAAGTCTTATTGAGGACTGCATTGCTCATCTGACTGATATGTTTCCCAAGTTTCTCCAAGTAAACATACTTTATTTTTTCTCTTCCATATTATATTCTTAGGTTAGGAAGTTACTAAATGTGAAGGTGTGGGAATTAAGTTCCATCTCATTGAGGAGGGAAGATCTATAAAAATTATTTAAAATTATTTTCTAAAGAAGGTTTGCCTCTCCTCCATTTATTTATTTATTCAATCATTTATTTGTGTCAGTATAAACTCATTGATATCTATTTTATACTCTAGTATGTAATTCAGTGCTACATTACTTAATCTGTTGCACAAAATATTTTACCTTTGAACATGGGAGCTCTTTGAGGTTGGTCACTCTGGTCTCTCTCTGACCTATCTCCATCATTTTATCTGTTTGAGCACATCCTTACTTTATGGCATTATAAAATCCTCAAGGCTCATTATGCATGTCTAAGACCCAGAATCAGACATGTCTTCAAGGAGCTTAGATCCCTCCATTGGAGAATTATACCAGAAATTAGAACTTGGGTGCTGGATATTTATTTTTACTTTTTTAGCTTCAAATTTATGAGACATGGATTGGCCAGTCAACTTTCTGGATGCCTTCTATTACAATACCATCACTCCTTCTAATGACTATGAATACAAGTATTCACATACATATGTATTTCTACCAATAAAGAGGCAATGCATTACAAGCTGCTCTGGTGCATAAGTATACAAAGAAAGATTTCTTAGAATATAAACCAAACCGTGTCTGTAAATAATAACGGTAATGTAGCAACATTCATAACTACCCAAAAAGATACCCTTGCTTTCAACGTCAAGTAATAGAACTCTTAAATACAGGATATAGAAAAGAGGCTGTAACCAAAAACAGTTATGTTCATAAATCATTATAGCTCATGCTTCCCCTATCTGGCTTTCTCTTGTTGAGTTTTACAAACAAACCCGTCCCTTGGGGCAGAGTGACTAGGGATCCTGGAGAGAGTAAGAATAAATTTCAAATATTGTGAACTATACTCACATGTAAACACCAATTTAAGGAATGTAAATCATGTAAACTGCTCTAGCAGGTGGCTTTGAGATTCGGTGGGTTGCAGACAGAGGACATAAATAACTTTTTTTAGTGTCTCTATGAGAGAAACGTTCTTCAACATAATTAAAATAATATTAATAGTACTTTAGGGTAAGTCTGTCCAACTCGGGGCCCAGAAGGGCTTTGAATGTGGTCCAACACAAATTTGTAAACTTTCTCAAAATATGAGATATTTTTGTGATTAAAAATATTTTTATTTTTTAATTTGTTAAATTTTTTTTTTTTTTTAGTTCATCATCTATCATTAGTGTTAGGGCATTTTAAGTGTGGTAATTCTTCTTCCAATGTGGCTAAGGGAAGCCAAAAGTTTGGACACCCTGATTTAGACTGATGAGGGAGGGGACCAAAAGAAAAACCTGCGGGGGATTGAGAAAATCTTTGTTTGATTTTTGTTTTTGTTTTTTTGTTTTTCGACAGAGAGACAGAAAGACAGAGAGAGACAGAGAGAAGTGCGAGGGCCCAGAGCAGTCTCCATAGTTGATAGCATTAGTTTTCCACATGGTTTCACTCCACAGGTAGATGCAGGGTTGCGCTGAGCAGGAACTGGGCCAGGAGCCTCCCACATAGGCCCCAGGCCGGGGCGGGACTTGATCCTAGAGCTCTGGGGCTGCAAAGCGAGAACTCAACCTGCTGAGCCATCCCAGCCTCCCCTGATTTTTGCATCAAAAATCAGTACCATTCTAATGAGAGAAATGAAATCATTTGCTTAGTAAATATTAGACTATATATATATATAGTCTAATATTTACTAAGTGACCAGACTTCTTTAGTGTGTGTATGCATATATATATATATATACATACACACACTAAAGAAGTCTGGTTTATTGTTTTGTTAGCTTCACCATCTTGCAAAACAAACAAACAAACAAACAAAAAAACCTCTTGGGGCATTATTAATTGTTAAATAAATGTTGAGAACTTTAAGGCTAAGAATTTCCATAAAATCATTTATGAGCTTTGTAATTTTGGGAAAGTCACCACACTCTCTGGGTTTCAGTTTCCTTGGCTGTACAACTGGGAGAAATAGTGTGTACTATATAAAGTTGTTATAAAGATATAAAAACAGAGGACTTTCAAAAGTATACACTATGTTGCCTAGCACATAATTCGTGTTTAATAAATATTAGTAACACAAGTTGTCTATAACAAAAATAATGTTAGAGTCAAGATTTTAGGGGAAAAATAGGGCAACAATTATCAAAATCTCTTAAATTTGCTTATTAATGCAAAATCTGTTTCTCCTTTAGAATTCTAAAAAGAATGAGCATTTCAGAGATGGGCCTCAGGATCTGTATTCCAACTAATTATTATGCATATGAAAATATGGAGACCACCTGGTCTTTAAATAAATACTGGTTTACATTCATTCTATATGTTTACATTTTTTAAAAGAAATATTAATCACTTAAGGCAATCAGTGAATGCTGTATTATTAAATCTGGCCCAGGAATGTACATTCCATAAACATACTGCTTAATAAGAATTGGAGAGCAAAGAAAACTAAGCCATTGACAGGTACTCAACTTTAGGGCACAAAACAATTTTTTCTCCTGCAGCTCATAACTGGTAATGTCAAAAGAGGGAAGGTTAGATGTATTTTTTAGAGAGCAAGAAGCTGAGTTCTAAAACAGAATTTCTTCTTTGGGTAACAATATCTACACCTGGTAATTTCATACATTTTGAGACTTGACTCATAACACTTTTTTCATATTAAATTTTACATATTTTAACTAAATGCAATATACAGACTGAATATACTAAGTATGGCATCTGAACTCCAAAAACAGGTTTTTTAAATTATAATATATAATGCATCAGTGTAAAATCAATGTTTAACTAAGCAGAATTTAGAGAACCCAAGACAAACTTTTTTCTTTTTTAAAATTTTTATATAATCTTTCAAAAACATGTTCTAACAAGGAAATGAAAACACAGTAATATGGCCACCCTGAAATTTGTTATGTTTCAATCTGGAGGTCTCCCAACATGTAAATGTTAACATCTAAACTTTAAATTGCTTTGGAAAAACTTAGACACTAACAATATATATTTAAGCTAAGAGTCTTTTCTACATAAACACATACATAACTACATAATCAGTTCCGGACAAACTAAAAGCTATGTTATTCTTTTTCCTAGTAGTATGGTAAAACAAGTTTTTACTATTGTATGCTGACAATGTCTTTTAAGATTAAAAAAAAAAATCTAAACCCATTGCATTCATTGAGTTATGGCAATAACATACAAAGAGTTCCACATGTCATTGGAGAGTTTTATTGTGTACAACATCTCAAAGAAAAAAACAACAACTTTAATATACTTGTATAGTTTTAGTAAACACGAATCTAGAGTGAAATTCTTAAAAAATTATTCTGGATTAATTGTGCCTTGAAAATGACACTCAAATGTATTGAATCAAGACCCTCAATCTGCATGCACATTATAGGTACTTACGTTCCTGAAATAAATACATGTCCTTTTCTGAGCTTATCTCTTTGCCCACTTAAGTTACCACTAAATATTTTTGTAATTTCTCTAGATAATGTAACTTTTGGATAAATCACTATATTTAAAAAGAAAAACAGATAAAAGATTTGGATAGTAAAGTAATGTATGTGATTAAAAATAGTAGATACAATATAAAGTAAAATGTTTTAAAATTACAAATATGAAGCATTTCATTCAAATTTCTGCTGTTCAATAATTAAAAATTCCATTTGGCTCACTTTCTAGATTACTTTCATTATTAAGAAATGTGCTTCTCATTATTTCACCAAAGTAATGCCATTGTGGAAGATGATTCCATTTGAGGATTTAATTTTCAATAGCAATATAGCTTGACAGTGAGTAGTTTATATTTTGCTCTATCTAAAATTATTTTTTGTTGTTTCCATTTTGTTGAATAGGTGATATTATTAACATAGTCTATTGACAAAAATTCAGAGTGTTCTTCTATATTTAATTTTCCAGTTAAACGCAATCCTATGTGTATATAACCTGAAAGATACTTAATAATTCTGTTACCAAAAAGTAATAGTAACTCTGTTCAAATAAAGTATCTATTTTAAGTATACAATGCTGCAAAGACACTGCCATCTACAGAGGTAGATCACAGATAGCTAGGTTTTTTGGTTTTTGTTTTCTTATGTTGACACTGATATGTTATTAACAATACAAATTTCCTGCACAGTCTGAATTTCTGGCCCATAATAAAACTAGGCAAAAAGATCTAAAATAAATCAGGACTATTCCCTTAGTTACTAAAGTTAACTTTATCATCTCACTAAGAATGGCAAGAGAAGCTAAAGTCTCATACTGGAACTCATTCTACTCTCTGTATTTCATTGATGGGAGGCACATAGTAAATTGAGTAACAGCATTTAAAACAAGAACAGAAAACTCTTATTATTTACTCCCTCTAAGATTCAGTGTTATTACCTTTAAAATGAAAAGAAAAAATTATTCAAAACTTTTGTGAGGAGAAAAGGAGATAATATATCTAAGATATTTAGCAGAGAGCATGTTGCCTGACAATCATAATGTACTGAATTTAGTAATTCCTTTGTTATTTTTTTCATTAAGCCTTGTATCAGAGGACACGGCCTGCATATTACGAGTTAAGATTCTGATGTCCACAGAGAAGAAACTAGGAAAATAATGTCAAAAATGTTTCTGAATATGCTACATAGTGACAGACAATTCAAGTACATATTTTTCAAGTCAATATGTTCACAAAAACATTCTGCTAACTGCAGTGTGTTTATACCTCGGATAACTATGGTGATGTTTACAGAAATATGAAAATATTTTAAGTGGCCCTCAAGTTAGGAGTAAACTAAATGTGTTTGGTTATGTTGATTGCATTTTCTCTTTGTTTGTAAAAAATGAAGTTGCAGCTGGCATTTAAATATAAAATAAGTATAATTTTTGTAACAAAGAGTTGCAAATTTAACCTAAAGATAATTAAAATCAGAGACAAGAAACAGAAGATACAGAACTGCTTTCTAAAGCTGACATATAACCTCTGTATAAAATAGGTAAAACACTCTCCTCCAAAAGTGCTTCAGAGAGAATGTTTAATGGGGTTACATAGGAAAAAGTAAGACATGTCCATTTTTGCCCAATGAAAGAAAGGGGATGCATTAATATAATATAAAATAATATTGAATGTCAACTATGATTTAAAAAATAGTCACAGGCATATAAAATACATCGTTGAAAATATACGGCAGTCAATACTATTATTGTAATAACTGTGTGCAGTGTCAGATGGGTAGCAGACTAAGTGGAGCAATCACTTCATGTGGTATGTAAATGTCTAAGCACTACGTTGTTTTGTATACCTCAAACTAATATAATATTGTATATCAACAGCAATTTAATAATAAATTTTTAAAAATTAAAAATAGAAAAATCCAGTTCTCAAGCCACATATCATAAAAATTATATAAAATGTTCCTGTCATGGGGAAGCCGGGATGGCTCAATGGGTTAAGCGCTCACTTTGCGGCCCCGGGGACCAAGGATCGAATCCTGGCCCTGGCCCATGCGGACCCATGTACTGAACTGGGGAGTGCCCTCAGTTCAGTTCTTACTGGGGCGAGACCCTGGCCCAGTTCCTGCCCTGTGCAGCCTTTTGCTCACCTGTGAAATCAAACTATGTGGAAAAAACAATTATGTGCAACTGTCGAGACTGTTCTGGGCCCTCCCCCTTCTCTCTGTCTCTGTCTTTGTATCTCTCTCTCTCTCTCTCTCTCTGTCAAAAACAATAAAAATAAATCTTAAAAAAAAATGTTCCTGTCTTCACAGAAAAACAGAAAACACATTGCAGATAAAATTGAATTAAGATGAAATCACAATGAAGTAGGATGGGCCCTAAATCCAGTGTGATTGCTGTCCAGAAATGGAAACACACAGAGGGAAGACAGCCATGTGAAGGACGGTGACAGAGATTGAAATGTTGCACAAAAATTGTAATCACATCATTTGCAAGAATATTCCCTTCAGTGGTGTTTATATTACGAACTACTTGGAATTTTCGTAAGTATCCCATAATATGAGATTGGTTGAATACATTATCTTATACCCATACAAATAAAATTCTGCACCACCATAATATTGATGCAGAGAGTTCTTTATAACTTATTTTGAAATTAATAAAGTTGCTATACAAAATGTACAATAGTATTCCCTGTGTAAATCAAATAGAAGGTTCAGTAGTTTTAAATTATGATAATATTGGTAATTCCTGGGAAGTGGGTGTGAGTAATTTTATATTTTATCTTTAAAAAAAATATATATATATATATATTCTACATAAGCACGTGCATCATTTTAAATTAAAATACTTTATGTAAGTTTAAAAATTTTCAACCAAAGAATGAAGAAAACGTTGATAAAGGAGTGTTATGCCCGTGAGTGCTGCACAAGTATACTGCACAGTCAGTACACATTAATAAATTATTACTGATGGAAGCAATAGTTGACAAGAATTGGCTTACATCTCATCATGTAAACACCTACATTAAGTAATTACTAGACCCCTGTAATAACTTCTGATTTTTCCCCAAAGTGCCAAACCTCACACAGCCACTATTGATTTCTGTTAGTAAGGATTAATAATACTACAGAGCAAATGCTGGGTCATTAAATAGAACACAATGGTAAGTAATAATCATTAGTGAAAGAGAAGAGGGTAAGGAGAAACTCCAAGAGACTTACCGATTCACAGAAAATAAAAATAAATAAATAAATAAACTATCAAAACACATAATGTTAACAAAAAGAGATTATTGTACATACTAGAAATGCATTTGATCATTGTACATATCCACACAAAAATTTAAAAGTCAATATAAACAGGACAGTTGGCTTACTTTAATAAAAATCCCTTCCTCCTGCCTCCACCCCCCACCCTCCACCCCCCACCCCCACACTTCTCATTTCATTTTCTTTTCTAATGTATAATGAGTACCTACAGTATGCCTTTTAGACTAGATACACAAATGCCTCGCAGGAACAAACATTGCAGTTATTTTTAACTCACATATAAAGAATAAATGTACGTTGTGTGGTTCAGTGTTAAAGAGATAGAAATACATGACAGATAGCAAAGGAGAATCAGGGAGGTGGTCGGAGAAAAGAGAAAGTAGCCCCAAAGCAGTGTATGTAGTTTAAGTCTGTTGGAATCACACAAATAAGAGATTAGGAAAATTTACAAAAACAGCAAAGAACATTAGGAATGAATATGATTTTCAGCAATGAGTTATATAGCACTTTTTCTAGGATGCATTCATGAAGTTAAGTGTCCAATCTTATACATACAAATTTAAAAATGACCTCAACTTGACCCAATTTCTAAGAATGAAAAGCATTAAACAATTTTATATCATGAAAAATGAACCTGTCTGTCTCTGTCCTATGATACCATTCCCACCTAGGCACACATTTTGAAAGATTTAATCCCCTGGTGTTCTTTATTCCCTTTTCCATTTGAGTCACTCAGTATTTGTATAGATGAGGTAATGAAAGTAAGAATTTTAAATTGCTCTGTTTCTTTTCTTACATGTGTTTCCTCATAACCTACTACTGAAAGCAGTTTGTAACAACCCTTATAGAATCAATGCTGGAACACCTGTTTCCAATTTTCAATGTATAAACCGTATCTTCAGTGTAGACTTGCATTCATGACTAGAAGTCTCCAGTTAGCTGATCTTTCAAGAAAATTATGCTAAAGTCATCAGCTATTGAAAACAGTATATGATGCAGTTTCATTCAAAGCACACTGTTTTCAAATAGAGTTTATATAGATTCTTCCTCTGGCCTTAGGATTATGACAGAACTGATGGATTTTATTCATCTGGAATCAATACATTAATAACATTTTGATTTTCTAAAAGATCCTGTGAATTATTACTTTTTTTTTTTTTTTTTTTTAACCAATAACCTGAGAAGATGGCTTTTTGGCCAGATGCCTTTATTCTCCCATGGGAGGCTGACTCACAGTCCACAGCTGTTTTTGTGTCTGTGTAACCAAATGCATAAGAAAATTGAGCTCACTGGCCTTTTCAATCAGCCAGTTACCTAATTCTAAAAACCAACAAATCTCTGAAAGCACCACAGCAGAATGATGAAGATTTTGTAGCCTTTACTGATTTCCCTTAGTTGTTCCAAGAACAAATATCTTAGATTAAAACAAACAAACAAAAAATGTCCATCAGACAAGAGCAGAATGTAAACTTGATTATACATGTAGCTATGTAGAAAAATCCACAGGAAACAAGAAAGAGGGAAAATGAAGGTTGTAAAATAAC
Source organism: Craseonycteris thonglongyai (assembly GCA_004027555.1). Classification (NCBI taxonomy): domain Eukaryota; kingdom Metazoa; phylum Chordata; class Mammalia; order Chiroptera; family Craseonycteridae; genus Craseonycteris; species Craseonycteris thonglongyai. The sequence continues at coordinate 38,581 of PVKE010003064.1, read as the reverse complement.
TCCACATAGCCAAAATACGATTTTTTTAGTCACCTGCAAACATTTATTTAACTCAGTTCTCTTGTGTGAATAATATTTTAAAAGATGTAATTTATTTTCACATTTGTCTGTTAGATATTGCTTTTGATGTTAAAAGGTTTTGACTATACATATAGTATTATTCACTAGTGCTTTTTTAATGTCTATATTATCAAATTCAGTCATACATAGACAAACGGATTTAAATTAGGTTTTGGGAGTTTGCCATTTCATAAAATTTTCCCTTAGGAGTTTCAGCTAATTAAACAAATGATTACAAAATACCAACAGTCAACTCTGCTGGCTCTTACTCTGGACAATGAAAGCCAAATTTCAGTCATTTATCTCTATGCATGCTGTTCTCTTCCCATACCCTTTCCCTCCCCCACTACAAGTATGTACTATAATAACAACATGTGCAAAGATAAAAGTAACATTTGGATAGCATGGAATCCAGTGCTTTCAAGAAAATATCAGGTACAAATTATTTTACTCTTTATATATGTATTAGCAATGGAAATTATTTTTCCTCGTAAATAATTTGTGTTACTGTCCAATAAATTTGTTCTTTTCAAATCTACAATTTCAAAATTATCTCATGGGTATGTTCCTTATTGTATGAAATATTCTTCGAAACAAATCTTTTGGTTTTCTTTAACCCCATTTCCTCATCTTCCATTTTCCAAATCTCTATCAACTATGGAGTCAATACAATGAGTAAGTAGATGAAAAGGTATGGAGAATAAAAAACTAGAAAGTAACTATTTTGAAGATACAAGCTATTCTGATTTTGACTTGATAATCACCTGAGATTATTTGTAAAGACTAAGAATATATATGGAAATTTTGAAACTAAATAATTTACATGCAAGTGTATCAGTGAGTTTTCAACTTATCTGAAAGACTTGGTGGAGATCAAATCTTTCCTTTGTTTCACTGATCTGTAATTTTTTACTGCTTCAGCGGAAAGAACTGAGATTTATCACAGCCTCAGAATGGTAACAAATATAGGTTATTTCCCAAATTATCTGGCTCATTCTTTTACAGAAAAAATTCTCATTTCAAGAGGGGATAGCAAGAAAATGAAATAAATAAGTAAGAATTGAACACCTTTATTATAACCTTCTAAAGTCCTTAGCATAGTAACTAGTATAATAAACACTGAGAACGAGAAAAGCAAAAATAAAATAAAATAAAAGTTCAGTAGTGACTGTCCAGTTAAAGACAGACATGGAGATACTAATGGATTTAGACAAGTGAGCTCATACTTCGAGTCACAAAAGGGCACAGTAAAAATGTGTTAATAACAGTCATAAACTAGTAGAGCTTCCCTTTCCTTACATGCAAATGGGATTTTATATCACTTAATGTGTACTTGTGAAAATTAAATGATACAAACTTGTTGATGGTTAATTCTTTAAATAAAAAAGGTAGCATCATTTTATGCCATTACACAAGAACTTAGATTTGCCTTTCTCTGAAGAATGTAATTTTTCATTTCTTATATCCAAAATCTAAACTTAAATTAAAATTAATCAATTAAAAAGAACATGACAAATTATGACAATGAAGTAGAAAAAAAAATACCATGCAAATTCACTTTTTCCTGTTAATTCAAGAATTGCAATAACCTACAGAATTAGTTGATAAAAATAAAGAATAACATGGGTATAGTAATACACATTTTAAAACTACCACATAAAGTATGATAAAATTTTATATACTCTTAACACACACCCTCTTCCTTCCTGTGTCATTCCAACTGACCAAGTTTCTTTAACAGAAAATTGTTCTATCAATATTGATTCCAAAGATTCCCTTTTTGTTAGTTTCAGTAGTATTGAATTCAGATTTCTTAAAAGATCATTTCCATCTGCTCTAGGCACTAGATTAACACACATATATAAGAGTGAATTTATAGACAAAAACATTTATTTTTCATTAAATTGAACCAACCCTCTTATCTCCTCCACAATAAAACAAAACAAAGCAAGGAAATACTTCACCATCTTGAAAACCATTTTTTATTTTTTTTATTTTTTATGCACAGACCTCTTTTACTTTACACTAGAGAAGTTATGGTTGTTCATGTGATAAAAATTCATAATGCAACACAGTTCTTCAATTTTTCTACTATAAAATGTTAGACATATAGCTATATATTAAATGGATATATCTATATTTAACCAAAATCAATGGGTTCAGAATAGGCCACCCCAAGATGTACCTCTTTGGTATGTGGATTGTTTTGAGCCAAAGGCAACTGAGATTCTGAGGTTTAGCAGAAACTTCTGTCCCTCCCTTACCTTCCTAGAAGAATCTGAACTGGAGGCATTGCCCACCAAAAGAGCTATTATCAGAAATAACATTTTATAACCTATCTATATAGAACACCAAACATCTAATTACTGAACATCTGCTCTTCTACCCATCCTACAAATTACCCTCCTCCCCTCTGAAGCGTCAGGCCTCTCACCTCATTTCATAACTCAGAATGTCATATGCACCTCATTTTACCTTTCTGTCTCTGAACTTCTCATTTACGGAGTCTCTGACTTGTGCATGTGGGATTCCTATGTGGCTGTATGTAACTAAATCTGTTATTTTCTCTTGTTAATCAGTTTCATGCTACTTTAATTACTAGACAAGTTGAAAGAACCTAGAAAGGTGTAAATTTTTTTTCTTTACCCCACAAAAGTAAGTCAGTTGTAACATTCATATATAGTTCTAATTTATTCCATATAAACAAACTTGAAGTTTCAACAAATAGAATGGTTCTGAGTTTATGTACTTGACAATCTTACATTAACTAGAATCCTAAATGTCAGATGCTTAACTACCAGGAGAAATTTTATAAAAATGTCCTGTTTATTTCTAAGTTTCCTTTTATAGAACTAGGTTGACATTGTCCCTAACCCACTGTAAACACACCCTTAAAATAGCTCTGCAATTTTAAAAACTAGATCACAAGGTTTCTTGATTTAAAATTTAATATTTATCTTTATATATAATGCAATGGTCAAAGTGATTCTTCCTCTTTCTCCTTGTGATAAAATCCAACAAGTGTAGTTTTTACTAAATAGCATTACAGTATGGTTTACATTTAACCACAGATTGGGGTTTGAGTTATATGACCCATAGTAATAAGAATATGATAATAAACAAGAAAGTTTTTCAACAACAAACAAAAGTTCTAAACTTATTCTTAACTATATAAGTATATCATGAAAAATGGAATTAAATATATTTCATTTAACTTTAATATAATAATGTGATGCTTTCCTCCAACCCTTACCTCTGGTAAATAAGGCCTACTTACTGATAACAGTGGGTGATCGTTTCTTCCTAGAAAGCTATCATGACTGTTATTCTTTTTGAAGTTGTTTTCTAAGAGATACTAATATTTTGCTACTGTTAGCATATCATTTACTGACTACAAAAAACACAGTTACTATTCGGAATCTTTGCCAGAGTTCTAGCTCTAGCTTTTTATAGTTATACAACCCTGGGTGAGCTACCTAATGTCCTCTAAGTTTCAGATTCTTACATTTATTAGGATGAGGATACCTTTCTAAGTTTTCAAGAGAAAAATAATCTATATGAAGTACCAAACTGTACCAGGCTTAAAATTGCTATTTGGTTAGTGGTGACTTTTCTTGTTCATATTTTATTTGCTAATGGCATGTCTAACCATATTTCCAAAGTCTTGGATTTCAATTTTGCTTCTTTTATTCACTGATATTCCTGTAGGTACAGTTGGATAGAAGCTGAGTAAAAGTCATATTTTAAATTACCTGTTTATAAAGGCAAAAATCTCACATGACAGAAAAAAAAAATTACTTATCAATTTCTTTCTTTTTTTTTTTAATTGGTTTTTGACAGACAGAGAGAGAGAGAGAGAGAGAGAGAGAGAGAGAGAGAGAGAGAGAGAGATACAGAGACAGAGAGAGAACTGAACTGAGGGAGTTCCCCAGTTCAGCATATGGGTCCGCATGGGCTGGGGCTGGGATTTGATCCTCGGTCCCAGGCGCTACAAAGTGAGTGCCTAACCCACTGAGTCATCCTGGCTTTCCCAATTTCTTTCTTAATAGAAAACATATTCAAAAAGTTCAACAAAAGTAAATTTGTTTCATGATAAACATAGTCATTAAAATATGAAATGTTAGTGCTATAATAAGCTTTCATGAATAGTATTGTTATTCAAAGAAAAAAAACATTAGCTTAAGGAAGACATTTGGGTTTTATGTACCTCTTAATTTGAAATTATGGGTAATTCAAGTTCATATAATTTTTGAAATGCACAATGTCCTGAATATCACACATTCAAATTTGATTGGTAAAATGAACAAGAGACTATTAAGTTTCATACTGATTATTTAATGGTATCAATTATAAATCACAGAAAAAAAATTCAGTGGATTTTACAAAGAAAATGATGCATTTAAATTGATTCCACTTGGTTTTTAAAACTTTAGTGATTTCAATGTATCAATTATTTGCATCACAAAAGTTGTTCAATAGTATACACAATAATGAATTTACATAGTTCCCCATAATTGTACATAATTAGTTGTGACACAGTTTCATTCCACATAGGTGGATGTGGGGATAGCAGGGCAGGAACCAAACTGGGGGGGCGTGGGAGGTGAGAATCTTAGTGGCCAGATGGCAGTTACTAGTTGTGCCAAAGCTCAGCACATGGGTTTGCATGGGCCGGGGCCAAGGACTCGATCCCCCGACCTCTTGGTTGCAAGGCAAGCACTCAACCTGCTAAGCTATCGTGGCATTGCTCATTTCTCCTTAGATTATATTTTCTTCAATCAATTTCTGCAAATAAATCTAATTATTGTTTCCAAATTCTCAGCTGTTTAATGAATCAGAATTAATAATGGTTCTAATTATACCCAAGAGGCAAAAAGAGCAGCTCATATTCTGTAATTATTCTGTTTCTACAGAATTGAAAGCAATTTGCATTTTGTTGTCCTATAGTCTGAAATAAATGTTATATCTCAAAGTTTTCTATTAAATTTGACAAATACTTATTAAAAGATTAGTGTTCAAGGTAAGATTTGTAAGTATCATTATTTATAGTCTTTATTATGAAGGCACACACCCTGAATAAATTATAATTATACCATGGGCTTCCTCCATGTTACTTGTAAAAATTACAGTTATTTTATTTTCTACCATGTGCTATTTCATTATGTTAAAAAAATAATATTTATTAACATGTTTTATTTTTAAACACTTAAAAGATTTTAAATATATTTTCTTGAATTAGTTTTGACTTAGCACAGATTAAGCCCAATTTCAGCGTGTATGATAACTGAAGCTACATATACTACGGTTTTTAAGACTATAAATATAGCTGAAAAAAGGAAAAGTGTCCAACTTGGCACATTTTTTAATGTAGTGTGAAACAAGTGCCCTTGCAAGAACTATGTTAGTTATCATGCATATAATTTCAGTATAGCCCATCTTTTTCTTACTAATTATATAGCATGATATATGTTTCTATTCTCAATTCAGTCTTGGCACAACCAGCAAAAGTAAAATTAATTTGAGGATAAGAATACAAATAAGGCATATTATTTTCCTGTAATTTTCAGATGGTGATATTCCTTAACAGTTTTATTTTTCCCACAAATATAGTCAAGTTCTTGCTTGTAGATGTCACAGAAAAATGTGGTTCTACATAAATCTAAATTCAGAAAGGTGAGAGAAACAATGATTGTAAATTAGCCCAGTGATTATAAAACCAAATTTTCCAATAAGGGTCCAAATGATCAAACCAGATTTTTGATGTGGCAAATCCAATGAAGCTGTGAGAAAAATATACACAAGACAAAGTAGAAAGGAAAGAAAATTGCCAGGTCCCTGCCAAGTACCAGTTTGGAAGTTTAGAATAGACATTGCAGGGGATGCTGGGAGGGCTCTCTGCAGGTTAAATGCTCACTTTGCAGCCCTGGGGTCTGAGGATCAAATCTTGGCCTTTGGTGTGCAAACCCATATACTGAACTGGAATGTGACTCCAGTTCAGTTCTCGTTGGGGCAAGCTTCCCACATGGGAGCCCCCTGTTTCAGTCCCCAGCTTGTGGAGATGTGCACCCCCATGCAGGGGGCACCAGCCTGGTTCCTGTTCTGCCTACCCCTCCGCCCCCCACTCCACACCTTGTAGAATGAAATAATGTCAAAAACTGATCACGTACAACTATAGAGGCTGTTCTGGGACCTCCCCATTCTCTCTGTCTCCCTCTCTCTCTCTCTGTCAAGAACAATAAAATAAATCTTAAAAAAAAAAAACAATGAAATAGGCACTGCACTATAGTCAGTTATCTAGTGCTTTAACTGGCTCAGGGCTCTCCTATTTGAAGCTTACTCCCCAGGTTTTGGAAATATTTTTGTCAGTCAACTGAACCTTGCTGCCAGCTACCCCTTGATTCTGCTTACACTTGCCCAAGGGTTCAAATCTGTAAAAACAAACAAACAAACCAGCAGTCCTAATCAGTTCATTTGGGAAGCCTGCATCCAATCCGAATCTCAACCAGAGTCACTTTAAGTCAACTTAACACAAGTTTTCACCAAACAAACCTTAATATTTGGGTTTGACATTAAAATATAATGTTCTATCACAGGTATTTTAATGAGCTCTCCAGTCATTCAAGTCATTGGAATATTCTGTACACCAGCGCATCTATTGACCACTGGTGACTGTAGAAAGTACAAATCAGAGGCATCTATGTATGATACATGCCAATTACAAATGTATCAGTGTAGTGAGATTTGCAATTGCATTTTTTTCATAGCAGCAGAGCTTTTTAATTCTTTAGGATATTAGGAATAAACTCCATGTTATCGATACCTAGCATCTACCCTTTACTTTTCCTAGATGATATTTTTTTCAATTGTGCCTGACATCAAAATTCACAGCTTCTTTAAGTTTACAACTCCAATGAAGAATTTCATAATCCTTTTGCATCTTGTTTCCAGTGTGAGTGTTACTATTCAGACCTCCAAAGCTAAAACTGGGTGGAAGCCTGTCATCCAATATCAGGATTCACAAAGAACCTTCTTTTGGCAGCTCCAGACTTTAAAACGGTATAACAATCATGATTTGGTATTGGTACTAAAGTAAATTCACTCTCATACCGTCTAACTCTACGATTAGTTTGTTATTTTTTTCTATCTATAACATTCAGTTTCTTCCTAATATGGAAGGTCTGATAAACTGTCTTTGAGATTTCTTTTTTGCAAAGAATGGGTCTTACTTACCATCACCCAGTCCTAGGGTCTTCATTAGATAGCATTTTAAACATTTTTGAAATAAACTTTCTTATAGATAGTAATTTCAGGTGGGAATCTTCACAAGAACTGAAGCTTTCTCTAATAGCGACCTTGAAAATACATAGAATGAAGTTGTAATTGTACACTCTTAAGTACAAAGAAAAGGGCTAGAAGATTCTGAATGCCAGTAGGAAACATTAATTCTGAAAGCCTACAAAGTTCTAGTACCCTGGCTCTCTTTTTATTTCCCTCAGCTCCTGTATCCCAGTAAGTTTTTCTTTTCTTTTCACTATCTCTTTTGAACATATCATGTTGATAGTGCCACCAATGCATGCATACTTGTTTATGCTGTCCAATAGTTATTTTTTTATCATTGTGGCAAAAACCACATGAAATTTGCTGTCTTTAATTTTTAGATGTACAGTACAGTATTGTTAACTATATGCACATGGTTGTACAGCAGATCTCTAGGGAGTTTTTATTTGTTTGTTTGTTTCATCCCAAGAACATTGTTACTGTCCCAAAATAAAACATTAAGTTCTTTAATTAAGGTACGGTAACTAAAGAATTGCATTATTGCTTTAAACAGATAGATGAATTAACATATGAAATTTTATATCATGATTTACATGTGATTCACTTCTCAAATTTCATAAATATAAACAAAACATCTTCTGTTCTAAAATTACAAAAGGATTATCGAATTAACGCCATGTACTTAAAAAAGAAGCCAGAATTGGGAAAAGGAAATTTACTTTAAAAGTGACATGAATGGACCATTCATTTGTATGGCTACTAATTCCATAGGGTAACTGATCATAAATTAAGTGCGTGACATTCAGTAATAGATGATTATATCTGACATAATAAAGTTATAATGGAAGTTGTTCACACACTGCTTGACTATTAAGTGCCCATTTATTGTCCCTGCACCAGGTGTGATAGTGATAGGCTATACAAATCATCAAGAAGAAATGTCAAAATAGGCTTCTTTGCTGATAAAGCACCACACATGTTTATTAATATAGCAGCTTGTCTTAGAACTGGCCCATCTGCTCATTGAAAACAAATCGTTTTCCTATAAGTATTTCAAAGTTAAGAGCATGACCACTAGTAGTAGTTTTAGAGTAATAGGAGTAGAAAGCAAAGAGGAGAAAAAGAAAAAAATAAATGGTGCTTCAATAATATATTAAGTCCCCTCCCCCCTTTTTTTAACCTTAGATATGTTTAATAGAAGGGCAGGGAGTTAGCTTTTAATGTGGAATTTACTTTAAATTAATGCTGCATGAAGTGTAGGCCTTCGGTAATGGTCCAGGCTCCAGCTGTTTCTGGTGCCAGGTGGGAAATGGCAAATTTCACCAATGTTTTCAAAGTACACATTTCAATCAACTGCAAAATGAAGTACTCAATTAAGAAATTCTCCTGAGTAACAGTTCATATGCATTTAAATTCATCAGGAAATATTTCAGCCGGGCAGAAAAATAACAGCACAACTTTCCTTTTTTTTTTCTTTTCTTTTTTTGGGGTGGTGTAGGGAGAGAGCTTAAAATTGAGGATTTGCTTCTAAAATCCACTAACCCATATTTTTACATAGCAGGGAAAAACAAGAGAAGCAAAACTTGAATGCTAATTTATTTATTTACTTACTTACTTACTTATTTATTTTAGTTTAAGGAATCAGAAATACAGGCCTAACTCATTTTTCAGATGGCATACCAGGTTTTATGTGCTTGCAAGTACAGCCTGTATGCTCTGTGTTCTGTCTTCAAGAATGGTTTTATCTAACAAAGAAGTATGTGCCCTCAGGAGCCCTTCTCAAAGGCACATGCACATTTGAAATGAAGTTCATTGTTCAAAATAGTGAAACAAAGGAAAGTGAGGGACCATGTGGTAGTAGGAGGTGCTTTTCTCTCCATGGTCATGTGTTCATTTATTCATTTGTTAACACTTAAATAAAGTCTGGCAGGCATGTCTTTCAGGTTCCAGAAAATAACTTTATCAGACTCAGTATCACATAAATCCAATAATCATACTTTCTAAATAAATTACATCTTGAAATAACTAACCGCCTGGTGACAAAATGGCCAATTCAATTACTTGTAAAAGGCTAAAGATCTCAGACATCCCTGAAATCATTTTTTTTATCTTTCATGGACTGAAAGAAAACAATTTCTAATATATCACACTACATGTATTTTCAAAGAATTAATAACAGATACATTTTTAGCTTGATTATGAATTATTCTTGTCTTCAATAACAGTATCAATACTTACACAAATTATCCAAATTAGAAATCAAAGAATTACATCTCCATTTCTCCCTCATCGTATCCAACCAATCACCAAGACCTTTTATGATTTAACTGCAGAATTTATGAATCTGCCATGTTTTCTTTATTTCAATGGCTACTGTCTTTTAATTTACAGTCTCAAGAACCTTTTCTTTAAATTACCTACTAACGCTACCTGCTCTCAATTCATCCAGAACCCTAGAGTCAATATTTCTATGTAAGAGTTGTATTAATGACTTCCATGCCTGAAGTCCTTTGAGGTTTTCCAATATCTACAGGATACTTACAATTGCTAGGCTTAGTATCTAAAGGTGTTTTGTAATCTGAGCTACAAACCTTTTAGTCAGTTTCTTCCCAGTTCACACCATATGAACTGTGGACATTGAAGGTCACTGAAGACTTCCCCAGTTCCAGAGGCAATACAGAGTAACCTGACCAAGACACTAACAGCCTTACAATCACCAGCCATGTCTAAAACTATTCTTGTTTTAACAGGATCAATATTTAATATGCCCAACATGAACATTTGATCCTTATGGACTTAGTTAGCAAGTGAAGTTTTTTCATTGGTTATCTGTTAGCAGCTAATGCTCTTCCTCCCTGCAGGGACTGTAACTCCAGGGCATTTATTGGAATTCAGGCATGTATTCCCTCAGGTACTGCTTCTAAAGGGCTGGCTCAGCACTTAGTCCCAAAGTGGTTCCAATTCTCCTGTTTTTGAATTCTTCTGCTACTATTGGATTAGAGAAGAGAAGTCAAACATTACCCTGAGGCCAGTAATGTGGAAAATGGAGGGGAAAGAAAGAGAACCTTCAAAGAATTCACACGGCAGCAAAAAATTCTTTAAATTACATTTTGAAGAAAGGCTATCCAGTATGATTGGATTTACTTTTCTCTAAGCCAGGGGTGTCACACTCAATTAAAACACTGGCTATTTGGTGCAACAGGCAAGATTCACATGGGCCACATCACATTTACAAATGTCACTGGAACTGAGTCAGTGTGTTTATACACGCCCACAGGCCCCCACGAAAGGCACTGGGCCATGTGGATACTCATCTTCAGTAGTTAAAGGGTTAACCAGGGAATTGTGTGTATGGTATTGCCTCGATCTCCCCTAAGCACTATTTTCTTCATAACAATTTTTTCTATTTTCATTTTATTTCAGAGCATTGTGGGCCACAAAAAATTACCTCGGGGGCTGCATGAGGCCCGCAGGCTGCCAATTTGACACCCCTGCTCTAAGCCATTCTCCATTATGGCTTGTAGCTAGAGTCATCTTTTAAAAATCAAAATCAGATTATGCATTACTCTCTGTAAAAACCCTTCTGGGACTCGCAGCTCTTAAAATAAAACTCCAACTGCTTTTGGGGCCTATTGGGATGACAAAGATTCTTCGCTTGACCAAACTTTAATTAGGTTCCTGAACTTTTTCCTGGGTCCATGTGTGCAATTCTTTGTAAAACCCAATTTGAACAAGAATCCTACAAAGGCAGTTTAAGCAGAGCCCCCCACCCACAACACCTGATAGCCTTCCTTATCTGACCTGGTTTCTCATTCTCCACAATCCCATAAGGTTGTGTATGATCATCCTGGCCTGTCCTTAGCAAGAATCCTATCACATGAGTTCCTGAATCCCCTTTACCCTGATTTAGCAATATGCTTAGCAATTTTCTAATGATCCCCATTCTGTTCCTTAGCCATAAATTCACACTTGTCCATGATATATTCAGAGTCAATGCCTGTTCCATACTGAGGTTTCTTCGGAAAAAAAAAAAAAAAAGTCTGTTTTTACCGCTTAGATGGATATTCAGCTGTTCTTTTTTTGAAAAGGCCCTGCATGATCCAAGTCCTGCCTAAATACTCTGACCATATACCCAGAACCTTCTCCCTCCCCACATTATGTTCCAGAAATTATCATGTCAATTTATTAATATTTAATATTTTGTTAATTTATAGTTTCTTTCCGTCATCATCAGTGTAGGTTTAATAAAAACAGAAATCTTGACAGAGTTGTAAACTGCGCAAGTCCATCCAGGCCTGAGACATAGGAGGCCCTAATCAGTATTTACTTAGTGAACAAATGAATTAACTCATGTGACTTTTCTACTTTAGAGCTTTTGATTATATTATCCTTTAACTTTAATCATAGCCAACTCACTTTTATTCTGACAATTCAGTTCAATAGTCAACTCCCTGGAGTGGTTTTTTTCTGATTATCCACCTTATATATCTTCTTTATACCTCTAATCATAACCTATTTATAATCTTGATTGTTTAATCCAGAGTTATTGTTCACTCCTCCACTACAAGGTAAAGTTAATGAGGGCAAATATCTTTTCTCTCTTGTACCTCAAAGTATTGCCAGTCCCTGGTAGGGTGTAGAATGCATGGCACATAGTAGGCATTCACTAGAGTATAGTTGCATCAAAATTAATTTGACTTATATTTAACTATGTATATTCAAAAATAACTGGGAGAAGGTTCCGCTTGCCATTTTAGTCAATGGGCACATGTCCAGAATGCTGGAGAAAAGATGGTGTTTTCTAAGTTCTGTGTCTCCATCACTTATCACACAATCTCCACAACCAAGAGAGATTTGAGATATTTTTGTATTCACATTTTCTGATATTAAGGAATAATTCAATGTTGGAAATACCATATTTTATGAATAATTTAGAGAATTTTTCAAGGTGGCATTTTTGTGTTTGTTTATTTTGGCATTACCCATCAACCTCTGAATCTAATCCATGAATAAGATGCACAGAAAATATTTGTTGAGTACTGAATGAAAGTTAGTCTTTCAGGAGAGTACAGAAAAAAGCTGATATATAATTTTATTTTCTGATACACATTTGAAATTTTAAATGTATAGACACTGAAAGAGAAAATACGGTTATCTTTCATATAAAACTGTATCATAACGAAACCAATACAATTTAAGGAGAATAAGAACATTACATACCATATTGAGTACTTATTTTCTTAATCTTACCATATATGAGCTATACTGAATTTTGGACTAGTGCAAAAAAGTATCCCCACTAATTATATTAAGTAATGTTTGTATATCATAATATAGGGAATGGAGCACTTTCAGGTATAGTATTGTATTTAATACCTGATACATAAACAAACCTGGGAAAGAGGTTGCTTGCTGTGGCTATGGGATTTGTCCATGATCACAGAGTTAGCAAATTGGGATTAGCAGAATTAAATGCCTGTGCTAGTATTCAAGCTGCATATTTCCACGGGACTCTGCTCAGGAGAATCTAGTATCGAACTTAACAGAAGTACCTGCTTCAGTGAGGAAACTGTTGTTCTGCGGACCTGGACTCCCAAGAATTGGAAATAATTGTTGACCTCAATACTAACAAAGAAATAAGTACTTAGTATGGAGGAAGTGCAGTACCTCTTAGTGTGAAGCCAATACTGTTCATAGTGTTATGGAATTGATAATAACCAAAGTCAACACTCCTCACACTGAAGCATTGTGCTTTTGCTCAGCTAAGAAAACAGGACCCACATCCTCCAAGTGGTGATATGTGGGTCGATGTTATATCTTTAACAATTCCAACCCCTACCTCCTAGGTATAAAAATTGTTCTAGAGAAAAAGCTCTTTGTGTAATCTTAGGCAACTTGCTCTAAAAAGTCTTTTTTAAAACTAATTTACCATATATAATTTTTATCATAATCTATCTTTTAAATCTATTTTCAAATAGAAATTGTTATATTAAAGAAACTTGTCCTCAGTGGCGTGTGTGTGTGTTGTTTGGGTACACCAAAGAAATGGAACTTTAAAGCTGTGGATATTTATTTAGCAGGTGGGGATTAGGTGACTATTATATTTGGAAGTCAAGGCCAATACTTTCTTCATCTCATCCCCGGCTTTGGTGGCAGTAGGCAACACAATTATTATTCAGCTGTCTGCTCCAAGCAGCAAGGTAAAAAATTTTAGTATACAGGTATAAAATTATTTTCTGGTAATTATATAAATAATAACTATTTGGGAGAGCTAATTAAAAAAACACAAAATACAGCATCTTGTCACAAATAAAACATAACAAAATCTAGTACACACATTTGTATATACTTCATAAGATGGTATCAAAACATCTGACAGTTTTGTATGGTATGAGTTTAGACACCTCCTTTGAGACAAATAGTAAGATGTTTAACGAAAAGAGTAAAAAGTAACAGAAAAGCAGTATAACTAAGACATTTTATCTTACAAAAGAAGACAACAAACAAAACATTTATTTGTCACTGGTTAATGTAGTATGTAACTTTTCAAACTACTTGTGTCATATTGTATTCTTAAGATAGATAATAAAGATGGTGAGGGATTTTCTTAAAAATACAATACTGGATAGTATAGATTCCCCCCACCATTCCTTGCTGATAATATATTTCATTACTAATTACTTGCTATAGTATGTAGTTTTGAAAACTAAGTCACAGCCCCTTTTACATGGTTGAATAACTGCTATGGAAGATTTTTATAGATGTCTAAGTTTGAATCCTGACTCTAATACTTAATATTTGTTTGACCTTTATGAAATTTGAAAAATAAAAAAGTTGAGGTCACAAAATTACACTAGCAATACTATCTGTTTCATGGACTTTGGGAAATCAATGAAACAATAAACCATGTCAAGTGTTTAAAATGGAGCTAGGCACAAATGTTAAATTTAAGTATTTAGTGTTCATACCTGAGCCATGGCCATTCAAAAAGGTAGTATGCATTGGAATATCCCAAAGAATACTGTGATTGGCTCTCTTCAAGAATTAGCAGAGTCATAGAGATAATTTTTAGTTTGTACATGATTTAAAGTTAATTTGCATAATAAATGTTAGCTGTTATCATTAGTAATGGCTAGTAATATCTCATTATAAAAAGTTGTGACATTTTGAAAATATTAAATACTTTCTCGCTGAACAAGATAAAGCAGCTGTACTCCCATTTTTCTGAATGAGATTAACGACAAAAATAAGATAAGGAGGAGTATGTTCAGAAAACTATTAGGGTAGCAATATTAATAATGGGCACAGAGAGCTGGGGGAGGTGGGAAGTGTGAGTGTCAGAGAACTGAACCCTGATCCTAGCTATTTAGAGTCATCATAGTGCCCAGTGACGTTCCCCTGCCTTGAGCAACAGCTCCACTGAGGAGCCATCATATTCATGTCAAGGATCTTTATCTTTGGTTCAGCCATCAGCCACATTGATTCTGAAGGAGAATGTTCAGATCACAACCATATCAAGCCTCTATTTAATGCCCTTTAAAGACTAAGAATATCATTCCGTGGGCCAATGTGGAAGTAGAATTCAAACTCTATCTCATTCGGGCTCTTCTCATTCAGGCTCACTGAGAGTTTGCCAACACAAGCTGACTAAGAACATAATATGAAATACTACCAGATTACACTAACGTTTGGAAAAATTATTATCAATATATAAATTGCATACCACAAGGGGCCTATAGGAGTGTGCTAAGTTATTTCAAATGATAAATGTTGACTTTTATCATATACACATACAGGTATTTGGAAAGTAATAATTACCGGTAACAAAAACCTCATAATTATTCTTAAAAATATTGAATAAGAAGTACATTTTACCATTATGTTTAGAATTTAATTTACATTAAATTAAACTGAAATTCAGTTATTACTATATAGCAATGGAATAGCAGTGAAGGTTCTCACATCCCATGTGGAGGCCCTTGGTTTAGTTACCACAAGCGAAGTTTCTCATCTCCCATGTGGGAGATCCTTGGCTCAGTTCACACCCTGCGTGACCCTACATCCACCTGTGTGAAATGAAACTATGTTACAACTAATGATGTACAACTATGGAAACTGCTTTGAACCACCCCCACCCCTCTCTCTCTCATCTTCTCTCAAACAATAAAATACGTCTTTAGAAAAATATATTTTTCCTGTGTCTGAAATAAGATACATACTTAACAAATGTGAGTGGTATCTAGGATTTGTATTAACAAGCTATATTCTTTTTCTCTATGGATACTTTAAACAGTGTATTTTAAATACAGGAGAAAATGTTTGGCATTTACAAGTTTAGGAAAGAGTTGTTTATTTAACATGGTCAAAGCACTGTTATATGCAAGTTTCCATTTTATTACTTTGGGTTAAGGGTGGCTAAAGCTAGAAATTTATGTTCTATCATATAAAGTCTGCTAACCAGATAAGTTAGAAAAACACCACTATAAATATTAAAGAACAGGTCTGGAAACTCCTCTTTAAGAATGCCAGATGTCTTGTTCCTATTTTATTTTAATCAATTTCAAATGTTTTTACATTTCACTAGACAATATTGTGTGTTAATATCTCATTTTGGGATGCTAAATCTTTGACTATAGCTTATTTTTAATACAAATGTATCAGGCAGGACCATCTGTTTATCTTGTACTTTAAAAAAATATTTTCAGTGTGTGGATTTGCTGAATGTAATTCAATTTTCACATAAAACTTAATGCCTGGCATGATTCTAGTTCATCGACTATATGGTATGTTTATATTACTCACTTTATTAAAGAAAAAAAAAAAAGTAAAACATAGATGCAGTTTTTCAAATATGCCCAAATATATTAGCTTGTTCACTGAGTATAAATCGTAACTGCCAACAATTAGCAAGTGCACAAATTAGTATTTAGTGTTTGATTTCTGAATAATATAAGACTCTACCTATAAAAAAAATTATAAAATTTTAGATAAAATAAATACAGCCTGTATTCACCAGCTTTATTACTAATGGTTCATCATATTGTAAGGTGAAGTGTATCTGGTACCTGTCAACTTTTTTTACACAGCATAACATTCAAATTTTCATCCTTAGTAATACAAATAGAGGATATGCTCCAGAAATTAATGTCTTTTGTTGGTTACTGACAGGAATTTATCTAACTTGTATTACCAGTGATGTAAAAAATTCTTAGTTTTGGGTTTTATAATATACCACTAAGTAGATCACCAAATTGTTCAGGAAAGCAATGCAACAAAGAAGGCCAAAAACAAATAAACAAAGTTTCACCTGAAGGGCATGCCTCTACTGGTGTATCGGGGTGTCATATTATATAAGCTTCTGTTTAGGATCCTAATTCAGCCTCCAAAACAAACTCTCACCCAACTACTTTTATTGAGTAATTCTAACTATAATATAGACATGATTATAGGGTAGAATAGTACTACTTTTCAATGTGAGTAGTGAGGAGGCACATTAAAGTTTGGGGAAGAAAGAATAGTTGGTGAAGATTCATGACCTGCACAGTTGCAACTTTCAATGAACCCTGCTAAGAACTCCATTGTGCTATAATCAACAAGACAAGGAATAACAAGTGCTGGAGAGGCTGTGGAGAAAAAGGAACCCTCATACACTGCTGGTGGGAATGTAAACTGGTACAACCACTATGGAAGGCTGAATGGAGATTCCTCAAAAAATTACGAATGGAATTACCATATGATCCAGCCATCCCTCTACTGGGCATCTACCCAAAAAACCTGAAGACCTTAATCTTTAAAGATGTTTGTACCCGCATGTTCATCGCAGCACTGTTCACAGTGGCCAGAACATGGAAACAACCAAAATGCCCTTCGGTAGATGACTGGATAAAGAAGATATGTGGTACACTTACACAATGGAATGCTACTCAGCGATAAGAAATGATGAAATACAGTCATTTCTGGCAACATGGATGGCCCTAGAGACAATCTTATTAAGCAAAATAAGTCAGAATGAAAGAATCCGAAAAAATATGACCTCACTTATAGGTGGAAAAACTGAAAGTTACAAAGACACAAAGACTTATGGACACACTCAATAACTTGGTGATTGCCTGAGGGAAGGGGAGGAGGGGGGAGGCAGAGAGGGAAGGGAGGTGGGAGAGGGCACCAGCATTATGGACACACTCAATGGTTTGGTGTTTACCTGGAGAGGAGGGAGGAGGAGGGAGGAGGGGGGAGAGAGAGTTGTGGGAGGAGAGTGGGCACCAGATATATGGTGATGGAACGGGAGCTGATTCTGGGAGCTGGGCACATAATGCGCTGCATGGGTGATGTGATGTGGAGTTGTACATCGGGAAACTATCTAATGGTTACCAACCAATGTCACCCCATTAAATTTAAAAATAAAATATAAAAAATAAAAAAGAACTCCATTGTACTTATTTACAAATCTGCCACCAAAATTACCAAAGTAGTCTTTCATTTTCAATTATAATATATATAATTGGGAAATATGTATAAAAAGTATGTAGAACTTATTCCCATACAGAAGTATATGATCAATTCCATTACATAAACTACAAAATTATAGCGAACATTTTTATAACGAAAGGTTTAAAAATAATAGTGCTTCTTGATGAAGATATATTTTTAAGTTTTGATTAATGAGATATATTGCAAGAAAAATTACTATAATGGTGAATGCTGATTCAGTATCTTACTTTTATTAAGCAGTTTATAGTGAGGGTTGTGACTATTTTTCTATTTATAGTGGCAGCTCTGGTTAATTACCTTGTAATGTATTGTGACATTAATGTACAGTAAACTATTGGAATTTATACCCCTATCCAATAATAAAATCTGTAAATTGAAGAATGCATATAAAGTCATCACAGGCATAAATTTGTGACCAAATGCTATGTAAGATCACATTAAAGAACACACTCTTTCAAATGTACTAATCAGTGAATAAGTGTCACTGAACTGATATATTTCGGCTACTTTAAAATGTAGATTACATTTTATTAAAGGCTATTTGTTAACTTTCTACTACATTTTCCACATGATTATCAAGAGTATGTTGGTTACAACTAAAATGCACACTACCAAAGAAAAATATATTATGTTAAACAAATGCATCAATTTCACAAAATATTTTTTTTCCTAATAAAATAAGCAAAACTGAAATAAATCAAGAGAATTAAAAGAAGGTAGGATTGTGACATGTGAATTTTAACCAAATTGATTAATAGGTGATGTAAAACTTGAGGGGAAAACAAACAAACAAAAAACAAATGAAATTGTGCTATCTATATACCTGTGTCTATATCTATTATGTTTTTTTTTTTTTTTTTTTTTTTTAAGATTTATTTTTATTGTTTTTGACAGAGAGAGAGAGAGAGAGAGAGCGATACAGAGACACAGAGAAGGGGGAAGACCCAGAACAGTCTCCATAGTTGAACATCGTTGATTTTTCCACATAGTTTCATTCCACAGGTGGGCGAGGTGCTGCACAGGGCAGGAACTGGGCCGGGGTCTCACCCCAGTGAGAACTGAACTGGGGGTACTCCCTAGTTCAGCATATAGGTCCACACGGGTTAGGGCTGGGATTTGATCCTCAGTCCCCAGGACTGCAAAGTGAGCGCTTAACCCACTAAGCCATCTCAGCTTCCCCATCTATTATGTTTTGAATAATTGTTTATTGTTCAACCATTGTTTGTTGCTCAAAATAGAATTTCAAGATACAATTCCAAAGTTGCCCATAAATAATTCACTATCTCTAATATTCAAAGTACAGTCACTATTAAAAAAAAAACAGAATAAAATGGTAAAATGTCTGAAGCAATATGATGTGCTACTTATGTTAGACAGTTCATATTTTCAATGGAAAAGTTCCCTGTGTTAATATTGATAACTATATTAATACATTTTTAAATGTTGTTTTGTATTGCTAGCTTGGTGAATATCAGAAA
Organism: Craseonycteris thonglongyai; assembly: GCA_004027555.1. NCBI lineage: Eukaryota > Metazoa > Chordata > Mammalia > Chiroptera > Craseonycteridae > Craseonycteris > Craseonycteris thonglongyai. The sequence goes on along the minus strand of PVKE010003064.1, from coordinate 19,274 downwards.
GTTAAGTACGGTTTTTCTATAAAAAACATAGTCAAGTCTGGAGAATACACAAAGAAGTAATCTATAAAGCAATAATACCAAAAATATTGATATGCATGTAAACAGAAAGAATATATACACAGCCATAAGTTATTGCAGGAAGAGAAATATCTAAACATATTTCTCATATTCTCAATATGTATAAAATTATAGCAGAAAAGCATAACAAGAAAAGCTAAAATGGTTGGCTAATGTTAGTTTTCTGGTCGTTCAGAGGATATTCCTATAAACTCTCACAGAGAAAAACAATTATTGGAGATAAAATTTCAAATTATTTTTTTAAAAGTATTTTGTTTAGTTGTATTAAAATAAAAACCTATAATATACGTGAGATGTTCTCTCTCTCTTTATGTGTGTGTGTATATATACATACATAAATAAATAAAGGTATAGTATAGCTCATTTGTGTAATTTGACTGCATATAAAAAGCAAGAACGGTTTACAGTATAATTTTTAAAAATGTACATGAAGATGAGGGGTGATAGCTGAAAGGAAATACTTTGTGGTTCCAAACTAATATTATTAATATTATGCCAACTCTATCCCATTTTCAATATTTGTTTTTAAATAAAATATTAGATTTAAGGAAAAAAAGCACATGATGTTTTGCAATGTTATATTGGTAATTTTTACAAACCTCTTAAATTAAATGTTCTTTTTGTGAAAACTGCAGGACTGTGGCACATGAACTACAGACTATCTCTGCAATTGAATTACTCACAGAGCAATTCAGTAGAGTCTCTGGGTCAAAGTATGTAGAGAGATGATATGATAACTACAAGTTATGAAGACAATAAGTCTAAGGCAGAAAGCATAATTTGAGTCAGATATCAAGCAGATACGGACCACTTGCATTCTAGTAATTCATTCTCATCCAGTTCAATCCCATCAGTACACTTTATTAAGATGATGCCATTTAAAGCAAAGCTTTTACTTAATGCTTAGCTTACCTACCTACCAACTCTTCTCAGTCTAGTTTATGTCAGGTTATTTTCCAGGAACTTGACATTTACTATTTCACTTAACTTACTATTTTACTTATCTTTGTTTTAAAGATGACAGACAGAAATTGCCTAAGGTGATAAAGGTCTCCCTCGCTCCAAAGTCAAATTTCTCCACATATGACAGGTACAGCAATGAACTCAAAAGTACATAGACATAGCCACATTTTTTTCTAGGGCCTATCAGATGTCAGGCTCTATTCTATATTATTCATAATCCTCACAAAGATACTGTGAAGTTCTGATCTCCTCTGTAGTAGCTGAGGAAACCTAAATTAAGAAAGGTCTATAACTCTCAAGCTTATGTTTATTAGCTCTAAATCCTTTCATTTTATCAGACAGTTTTTTCCCTCTCTCACTGTAAATTTATTTTACTCTTTTTAAAAAATATTTATTTTATTTATTTATTTTTCTTTTGAAGATTTATTTTTATATTTTTGACAGAGAAAGAGAGATACAGAGACAGAGAGAAGGGGGAGGGTCCAGAACAGCCTCCGTAGCTGCACATCATTGGTTTTTCCACATAGTTTCATTCCACAGGTGGGTGGGGCTGCACAGGGCAGGAACTGGGCTGGGGTCTCACCTGGTGAGAACTGAACTGGGGGCACTCCCCAGTTCAGCATATGGGTTCTCATGGTCCAGGGTTGGGATTTGATCCTCGGTTCCTGGGGCTGCAAAGTGAGTGCTCAACCCACTGGGCCATCCCGGCTTCCCCTATTTTATTGTTTTTGACAGAGATAGAGACAGACAGACAGACAGAGATAGAGAGAGAGAAGAGGGAGGACCCAGAGCAGTCTCTATAGTTGCATATCATCAGTTTTTGACATGGTTTCATTCCACACAGGTTGGGGGGGGCATTCAGGGATGGAACCAGGCTGAGGGCCTCTTGAATGAGAGGCTTGCCCCTTTGAGCCAGGGGCCGAATTGGGGTGGGGGGTGGGGTGGAGACAGAGAGAACCAAACTAGGGGCCTCCCACATGGTAAGAACACCTCAATTAAGCATATGGGCCTGCATAAGCCAGGGCTGGGACTCTATCTAATCAGTCCTGAGGGCTCCAAGGTGAGCATTTAACCTTCTGAGCCATCCTGGCCTCCCCAATTAATTTTACTCTTTATCTGCCTAACTATGACAGCTTTAAATGACCCAAAATCCTCTTTCTTGTATTCATGGTCTTTTGGAATGCCATTCTTCTATTAAGAGATGAATTCAGGGAAGCTGGGAATGGCTCAGTGGGTTAAGCACTCACTTTGAAGCGCCGGGGACCGAGGATCAAATCCCGGCCCCGCCCGTGCGGACCCATGTGCTGAACTGGGGAGCTCCCCCAGTTCAGTTCTCTCTCTGTATCTCTCTCTCTCTCTCTCTCTCTCTCTCTCTCTCTCTCTCTCTCTCTCTCTGTCAAAAATAAATAAATAAATATTAAAAAAAAAAAAAAAAGAGATGAATTCTATTTCTGCCCTTCTATGTTCAGGGTTTGCTCGCTTGGTTGACCAATGACATATACCAAACATAAGCAGACTTGTGAAACACACCTGAACTTCGGGATTTGCCTACATATTGCTGGACATCTTGTTACAGTGGGAATGAGCCTATGTCAGTTTGTGTGATAATGAGAGCCATATGGCCATCACTGCCTATCACAGTAAGGTGACTACCAGACATGAGAGTTCTCTCCCCTGCAAAACCAACCAGGCTACTAACTACTAAACATCCGGCCTTAGACAAATCATCACACATGTGGCTCAACCAACTTATAGAATTAATAATATAATAAATGTTTCTTGTTTAAAGCCACTAACTTTTGGTGTAGATTGTTATACTACTCTACCCAAGAACTTACAGTACTCTTCCCAAATCATACTAGGATCACATCTGAAGCAATAAATTATATTGAAGTCACCAACTTGCATAAGTAGGCCTCCATTTTTGGTAGAAACCACATTCTACTGACTTAACTTATTTATAATAATGCATCTATTTAAAATTCATTTGTTCCTCATGGTGAGAGAGTATGTCATAAGCAACCAAACTGTTAATAAATATAAAAACGTTAGAGGCATTTCTGCTCCTTTCCTTGTTCTGTGTTGTTAAATTGCCATATCTCTTCAAAATATTTCTCAACTCTGCCATTGCCACTGGCACATTCCTAACTAATTTTCCAGTCATCTTTACTTGTACTACTGAAACAACCTCTGTCTGCCAATCTCTCATCATCTATACTGACTTCAGAGATACTTTTCTTATATCAAAAATGATAATGTTACAATGTAACATCCTATTGGGTTAGGAAAATTTTTTTCTAATTAAGAAATATTTTCTGATGTTTTTTTTTCAGGATAAAATACAAAAACTCCTTGGCATGTGATACAGAATCCTTCACATCTGCCTCATTACATCTTTCCAGTCTCCTACTAGAACTGCTCCATTTTACTGTGCACTCAGAACATTTCTTCAAAAATATCACAACTTTCACATATCTGTGTTTTGAGTCATTCTGCTTCCTCTTCGTGGAATTTCCTAGTGTCTCTGTACTATTTTCTCTTTGAGGATGCAATCTTAAGAATCTAGGTTGTCACCTTCAATTGTAGTCACTTAGAAATCCATGTATGAGTATCTACTATGTGCTAAGTATAGACCAGTAGCTTGAGGAGAAATAATAATTATGACACTCTCTGCCCTCAAGGACCTTACAAAAGAGAAAGGGAAGCATGCACACCGAAAAATAAAACGCAATGCCTTAGGCATAAAAACTGAGTGAAGCCTGAGATGTTGGTGAACAAAGGTTTTCACTTAGCTCCTTCCTAGTAAGTTACATAATCAGGCAAAGGTTAACAGAGGAACTGAAGATAAAGAAGAGACTTGAAACATTGCTAGAAACTTAAATGGGTAGTAAAGAAAAGGTAAGAGACCACTGGCAGACAAACTAATGTGTACAGAAAACATGCTCAAAAAAATCCATTTATTGTATTAAGTAATTAATACTTTTGAAGGTGTAAGAAAATACACTATTTTAAACTAAAATTTAACTTTAGGATATCTGGTATTTGTAAAATTATAAGAAATGTATTATCTGCTTTCAACATTATAAAACATTTTAAAAATCATTAGTATTTCTTAAAAGCAGAAAGACACATTCTGTATATAGTTTATGCACTTATGTTACTTCTAACTGTTCTTTCATATGATTAGTCTTTAAAAATATCTTTAAACAGATGGCATTAACTTAAATACATAATTTTACTTTATATATTTTTAAACTAATGATATTAATACTAAAATGACTTAAAAATAATAACCAGTACAAAATATACATTTATAAGGTAGTAAACTTATCATTGTGACTGTGATTAAGATACCAGTATCTTAATTTATAAAAAAACAAGATAATGGAGAAAGAAAGTTCCAATTTTAAAAAATGTAATGGTTTTCTGGTAATCTCTAAATCTAGCTTGAATTTCAAGTAGGCTTCCACTAGTTGAATCACTATGCATCCCTATTTTTTGTTTTGGTTTACAAACAATTCTCAGAACAATATTTCACACTTTAGTTTTATGTATCAGACATATTCTGTCATTGGATTTCTTATACACTATTTCCCCTTGCTTTTTAAACAAGCACTATATTATAAAATACATATTTACAGCCATATTTAATTAATTGCTTTTTATCAAAGAATAGATAAGTGTTCCTCTTTCTTTAAATTAAGAAAAAAAACAACAACAAAACAACTCACCTTTAGCAGGAGGTCTTTCTAGCTCAGAGTCAAGGTGAATTGGTGGAGAGATGTATGATATCTGTCCATGATGTGCCTGCCCTGTGGACCCAAAAATAAAGTTAAAAAGAAATTCTAGTTATGTCCTTTTATTTATTATTTGTCTTATGCTGTCATATTATCTTTCTCCACAATGAATTAATAGGATCATAGAGTATAGATAGATATATCCAAACACAGAAACATGTGTCATACAAACATCAAGCAATGGAATCATTTCTTCTTATACTATCCGTTTTTGTTTTTGTTTTTGGTGTTAAATTACAATTTCATTGTGGAGTGACACTTTTAAAACTACAATTAAAATGATTTACAAAAAGAAACCGAAGGAAAAACTAAAAACAAAATTGTACAAAAAACAAATCCCAATTTTTAGTAGTTAGAAGTACATTATAAACTTGCTATAAGTGTTTCTAAAGACTCAGTTTCTGAAACTACTCATTGCTGATCAGTAATAAATAGGCTGCAGACTTGCATCAGTGTCAGACAAAACTTTGAGTAGCACTTACTATTTACATAACTTTACAACCCCGATTAACTTTTATTTTTATGACTTACTTATATTATCGGGATAGAACACTACTACTGCTACCTGCTTACTATTATTGATGGAAAAACAATAACTACAGTATAAAAAGCAGATAGATGAATACATTCTTTGTTCCTTACAAAGCAATACATACCGTACATATCTGTGATATACTTTCTGTCTTAGGAGTTAAAATGTCAAAGCTGATTTGAAGTCTCAAATGCTAACTGAAAACACTGCTAGCTTAAAAACGAAAGAATTTTCTAATGCTCAAAGCAGTTATAGTGTATATACTGGTGTTCCAGTAAGCTACCAGAATTTTAAGTCAAGAAAGCATAATAACAGAGTCAGTTCAATTTCTAAAGGTACATTATATAAAGAAGGTTAGGGTAAAAGTAAGTGGAGGACTCACCACTTTCTTTCTACAATGGGAATATGCACTTATATTTTACACATTTACTATTGCAATTTACAGGGCTGTTAATCTCTTTTCCTAAACAAGGAAAGTTAATGATACATAGATTATGATAACAGTTAGAGTAACCTTCCCGTTTCAAGTAATATTCGACTTGTAATAAACTCTGCTGATTCCTCTTATGAGGAACATTTCAAATAATTAATATGGCTCCCTGTTGATAGTAGATGCTGTTGTTGTTCCCAGCATTTTTCTAGCTAACAGCAGTCACAGTGGAGCAGCTGTAATATACAGAGCCTCTCATAATGGTAACTAAGAATATTGTGCATTCACTGGTCATGTTTCAATGGAACACTAAATGCACTATTATAAAAGAAATAAGACAGGCATTGTGCACTGTTAGCAGTCCGTGTGTAATATAGCTTATTAAAAACTCAGACTACCTTAATTATAAAAACACCTGATGCTTTATCCACGAGTATGCTGCATAGTTGGTTGCAGAAACATTTTTGTTTCTAAATTTGTACGTAATGACTGTGTCATTACGAATGAATTGCTTTGAAATTTTATTGATCATATAAATGAAAATAAGAATCTTTTACTTTATATTCATTCAAAATAACCTCAGCATATAAAAAAATATTGATTTCAGGTCTAATCAAGTACCATGGCTTTCACCACAAATAATATAAATACACTCATTCATACATCATCTTTAATGCAACCAATACCACTATGAAGATTTAAAGGTAGATACCACCTTAATACACACATATTTTTAAAAGAAAAGAAACAAGTAGAGGAGATTAAGCAACTTGCTCAAGTATATGCAGCTACTAAATAGCTAGGCCAGTGGCAGTTTGACTCAATCTAAAACGTTGTCATCTATCTCGTAATATTTTTTCAAAGGTCTTAGTATTCCAAAGCTGGAAAAAAATACTTACAGATTTTAGTGATTAAACAAGTATGGTTTTTGGAATTGCCAGCCCTGCATTCAGGCTGAAATATAATCCTTTTAAATGCTACATTTGCCTTTGGTCTCATGATAAGTATGTACCTTCAAGAGTGCTCAACATGGACACTTTAGGCAGTAGGAGATTACAGTGTATATATCCCTAAGGGGGATGGGAACATCAAAGAGTCAGTAGAACGGTGCAGGAATTATTGATAGTCAAGTCTTGAACTTGGTTTGCCATAATAATCAATCTCTCTCCAAGGAGATATCTAGCAAACTGTAGATTGCATTGCATCAGGAAAAGCCAGGGTAGTACCTGCCTGAAATTTTGAGCCTTAGGGAAGGTCAAAATGCAGTTATGGATTTCAATATGGTGACTGAGATTTCTGATTTATAGAATAAAAAACTAGAAATTATGTAGATTGGTGTTGATTGGCTCCATTATTCTTTAAGAAAATTGTACTTTACTTTAGATCAGTGGTATTCACACATTTATCTCCACAAAAACACATTCAAGGTAATAAAATCTATTTTTAATCTTTGCTTAACTATGGCAATGATTCTCAGGGAAGTAATAGCCCTTCATCAAGGAGAGCATATGGAAATATGGGGAGAGGGTTGTGCATAGTTTGGAAAACAAAAAAACAAAAAACAACAACAACAGCAATTCTAAAAGTTCCACCCCCTCATTAAGAATTACTACAGGGGAAGCTGGGATGGCTCAGTGGGTTGGGCGCTCACTTTGCAGCGCCGGGGACCAGGGATCGAATCCCGGCCCCGGCCCGTGCGGGACCACATGCTGAACTGGGAGCTCCCCCAGTTCAGTTCTCTCTCTGTCTCTGTATCTCTCTATCTCTCTCTCTCTGTCAAAAATAAAAAAATAAAAAAATATATATATATTAAGAATTACTACAAAGTAACAGTAATAAACTAAACTCCAATAAAAATAATAATTTCTATAAATATTCCTTTTAGACTTCATGGTGAATAATATTAAACAAAAATGTAACCAGTTCAAAAAGAGCTTAGGGAGATAAAAAGCATGGCGAACACATATTGTTTTTAAAGATTTGACAAGAACACTCTTAGAGAACAAACTACCGTATTCTCCTTCATCACATTTTCCACCATGATCTACTGTTGAACAGCAGTTCTGTATACCCAAATGTATGATGTACTACTTCTATTTTTGTCTTTACTTTTTCAAATTAAAAAGATATATATTTGCTTATTTTTTCTTCTGAATGTTTTCATTTTGTCTCTGAATTTTAAAACAAAATAATCATACTGATATTTAATTAGAATTTCATAAATTTTTTTTTTAATTACAAGGAATTAAAAGGGAGGAGAAAATAAAAGCTTCTCTATTTTGGTATGGGGTCCAAAAGAAGAGTGGAAACAGAGAAATGGGTGGATAGCTCATGGATAAATATTTATTTAATTTATAGTCTAGGTAAATGATACATTTTCATGGCACTGTTATATAGTGTGTATATATGTGATATTTATAAATTGTCATGTGATCTATATATATAATTCACCAATTTAAAGTATATAATTCAGTGGTTTTCAGTATATTGAGAGATTTGTGTAACCACCACCACAATCAGTGTGAGCCAATTTTCATCACCACACAGACACATAAAAAATTAAAAATTAAAAAAAAATCCATAGCCCATCAGTAGTTACTTGCTGAGTCATAAAGTTACTCTGTGTGTAAACCTTTGAGGAACTGTCAGTCTGATTTCAAAAGAAGCCGTACCATTTTTGTTTTCATTTGGAATGCATGAAGCTCCCAATATCGTGGAGATTTTTTCTTTTCAGGTGGCAGTGAAGTTCATATTTTGACATAATACTCAGACAATTGTGGAATCTGGGAAAGAAATTATCATCCCAAGAGAATATAGAAAGATAAAACAGAGTGTGGGTTAGAAGTAATATAGTTCATCCAAACTGAGAAAGAGAAATAATAATAAATGATCTATGTAGGCTATCCAGTCAGTGTAAGGTACTGTATGCCAAAGATGTAGGAGTCGTAAGGGTGTTGGTAAATACAACTCAGCACTATAACAAAAATCGAAAAGCCATTATGTATTTCAGAAAAATGATTATTTTTCTATCTTCATGCTATATCTGAACTTCCATTTAATTTGTATTTCATCGAGGAATCATGTGCAATTTCTAGTTAAGTTCAAATAAAGAAAATACTTGACCAGCTCTAGGTATAGGGAAAGGTTTCTCTCTGAATTGTCAAAAATTTACTTGAACTTCAGAGCACAGAAATATATTTTTAGAACCATAGCATTTAGAGAGTAAAAGACATTTGATAGCTTATAGTTTCAAACCTGTATTTTAGTACAGGAAATTTATATCTTGAGAAATTAGTGAGTTTCCAAAGTCAAATCAGGTGGTGGCTGTCAACAATGGTGTCAGAGGAAAGTAAGAAAAGAAAATGTTTTATATAAATATATACATGTGCACATATACAATGGAGTATTACTCAGCCATAAGAAAAGATGAAATACTGCCATTTGCAACAACATGGACGGACTTCGATATCTCCCTAAGTGAAATAAGCCAGACAGAAAAATATCAAGAACCGTATCACTTCACTCATATGTGAAATATAAAACTGAAAGCAACAAAGAAACAGAAACCCATAGACACAGTCAATAGTTTAGTGGTTACCAGAGGGTAACGGGGGCAGTAGAGACGGGGAGTCAAACATGTAGTGATGGAAAGAGAACTGACTCTGGGTGTTGAGCTCACAATGCAACACACAGACGATGTATTGTAGAATTGTACACCTGGAGCCAACGTAATTTGTACCAAACAATGTCACTCAAACAAATTTAATTTTTAAGAAGTATATGGATATAGTATGCTATAAATATGAGTTCAGTTAAACTGGAAAGAAAAGAAGAGGGGGTGGGATTCTTCACAATGAGTCTGCAGAAAACTGCCCAGAGCCTTCATCTTTTCATTCCTTCATCTTTTCCTTAGAAAATCATAATTTTTAATGTGTGTGGGGCAGGATCTTTCAGTTGTGTGGAGACATTTAAAAGGTACGCACTTATTTATTTATGAAAATGCATATATGTTTTTCCCCATTGAACTCTGTCTACAAACTAATGGCAGTTTAGCAAAATAGGTAAGATCATGCCTGGGAAACAGAACAGCCTGTGTTGGTATCTGGACACGGCCACTTTTTAGACATACATGTTATTAGAAGCAACTATCAAGCTGTTCAATCCTATGTGCCTCAGTTTCCTCATTTGTATAACGGGAATTATAAATAGCACTGACCTCACAGGGATGTTTTGAAGACAAAAAGTATTTATAGATTAACTAAAACAGTGTTTGATAATAATAATTTGTTATTATAAGTTATTTAATTCATTAATTCATCAATCAGTATTACTTGAGTTCCTGATACATGCATGGCAAAGTGCCTTTCTAGAAGGTTGGCATATGTCATACCAACAAGATGAAGGATGATCCACATCCTTATGTAGAGGGCGAAGGTGAGTAAGTAATTAATGCAATAAACACATTAATTACATTGTATGTGTGAGATGCCAAGGACAACGGAAACAAATTAGAACAGACTAAAGGAGATCTGAATTGAGGGGGCCAGGGTTCAATTTTTAATGGAGTTATCAAAAAAGGCCTAACTTGTTGATGTTGGGATAGCTCAACATGTTGAGTGCTTACTTTCCAACTGTGAGGTCAAGGGATGGAATCCTGGCCCTGGCCCATGCAAACACATATGCTGAAATGCTGCACAACTACAGAGTACTGCAGTAACTACCCGGGTGGCAGTAAAAGTTCTCACCTTCCATTTGGGAGGCACTGGTTAAGTTCCTGCCCCATATAGCCCCATATCCACCTGTGTGGATGTACAACTATGGAGACCGTTCTGGATCCTCCCCTTTCTCTCTCTTACGTCTCTCAAAACAACAAAATAAATCTTAAAAAAAAAAAAAGCCTAACAAGTTTCAAGAATATTATTTGAAGAGCTCAAGAGAAGACAAGAGATCATATCTGACTTTTATATTATAGAATATTTAAAAGATAAAACTATATGTAAGGGCCCAAATCTAATTTTAAATTAAGATTAAATAACAAAATTTGCTGATGTTAGATGCTTTCTCTAACACATTTATTTCAAGTTTTACACATGTTTATTGACATATTAAAAATATGACCAATGATGAAAAAAGACATAAATAAAATATGAAAAATTTAAAAACAACTTTCTTCATGATGTAAAAAACAATTCTAACTATTAGAGAGTCCCCATTGGTTTCTCTGGTTACACCATCTTTCAACTCAAATTTTCCTTGTTTTCTATATATGCTTGTAAACAAGTTTAGTAGTTTGTGTCTCTCCAGGCACATTGTATGTCTTTGTTGTTCGTTTGCTTTAGAATTTCAACTTCTGATCTTGATTATTTCCTCTATAGATAAGACATTTCCTCTTTCTTAAAAACAATAAAACAAATCTCATATTTTTGCTCCTGGGGTTTTTAATAATATTATCATTTTCTTTTTACAATCTTTAGGATGATCACAAGTTAATCTCGGCATCTCTCTGTCCTACTACAATAAAGATTTGATGTGGAATCTGGGAACATACACTAAACTACATTTAAGAATGGCATATAAAAATTTTTAAAGTGTTTTCAATACTTTGAAAGTATCTAGGTCACCTCAAAATTTTTTTATGTTCTTGTTAAAAATAATCTCAGCTACTGATAAAAAATGCCAGAGGTCAATGTGTTGTTTGGGTTGATGGATGACTGGGTGTGCCTCGTATTTATAACAGCTTCCTTTTTTTTTATAAATCCCAGTCTAATTATACCCATTTGACATTTATAGAGTCAGCTTCAGGTGAAGATGTAAACACCAATCAAAAGTAATGGTCAAAGAAAAGAGTTGTAATGTTGCCAATTTGATTCCTATCTTTTCACTCTGCTTTCCTTTTCCCCCTAGATCTTATTACTCATACTTATTTTCAGTGAATTTAGGAAAATATGTGGTGGCAGAGAAAGAACTACATGCCTGATTTATCGAGGATACAAAGTCACTGATGGAGGAGCAAAGGTCACTCTTGGGCTTCTACCTAGTGGATATTACCTGCCACATAGGACACAGAGTAATGTGAAGCAAAGGTAACTTTCTTGTGTTTTGTGTGCACACACATGCATGTGTGTATTTCATTCAGCAAAGTGTGTGTGTGTGTGTTCATGTTTCATTCAGCAAATATTTCTTCAGTATCCATACCCACTCTGTGGCCAGTATTAACAAAACCATATGAACAACATAATATAATCCCTCCATTGATAGATGGAAGATTAAGCAATTCTAGTGAAGTATGACACATACCTGAGGAAGGTAGAGAAGAGCACAATAGTAGTACCTAACTAAGTAAGTGACAAGAGGGAAGAACAGTGCACGAGGAAGCTGAAATTGAGGGAAGAACAAGTGATAAGTCTTGTAAAAGACTATGGTAGGCATGAGGCAGCAGAAGAAACATTATAAGTGGATGCCTACAGATGAGAAAGAACAGGAGACAGAAAACCACAGGTTGAGGGTGAATAAAAACATAATTAAAAATAATTTAAAATTTAAAAAAATGTACAAGGGGAAGCCGGGATGGCTCAGGGGGTTAAGCGCTCACTTTGCAGCGCCGGGGACTGAGGATCCAGTCCTTGCGGACCCATGTGCTGAACTGGGGAGTTCCCCCAGTTCATTTCTCTCTCTGTCTCTGTATCTCTCTCTCTCTCTCTCTCTCTCTCTGTCAAAACCAATAGAAATAAAATTAAAAAAAATTTTTTTTTTAATGTACAAAAAAAGGAAAACATATCAAATACATGTGAAGGGGAGTAGAATATGCCACCCCCAAATATGCCATTTTGGCCTAATGATTATTTTGAATTAAAGTTACTTAAGAAACTTCACAAATTTTTTGAATTAAAGTTACTTAAGAAGGTATAAAAATGAGCTTCTGACCCTTCTTTGTCCCCAGAAAGCAGAAAACAAATCTCCTATGTGAAAGGCACCCTCCTTGTGTCAGGAGGTTAGAGGCATCCTTATCACCAATGATAGAAAATTCAGGGTCAAGAAAGCTGAATAAACAAAACTATTATTCCTTCAACAATTTACTACCCGAAGTCTAAACTCCTTTGTTTTGTTAATTCTTTTCAAATTATGATTTCTTAATCTAAAAGGTATAACAATTTTTCTGCTATGGTCATTTCTTTGAGTTTCATTTTTTTTTTAAGAATATTTTTAATATATATTTTTTCATTTTTTTATTTTATTACTTTTGACAGAAAGAGAGAGAGATACAGAGACAGAGACAGCTAGAGAACCGAACTGTGGGAACTCCCCAGTTCAGCACGTGGGTCTGCCTGGGCCAGAGCCGATATTCGATCCTCGGTCCTCGTGGCCCCAAAGCAAGCACTCAACCCGCTGAGCCATTCCAGCTTTCCCTAGTTTCATATTTTTAAGGGCCCCTTGTACATAAGAAATCAAATTTGTTTTTCAACTGTTTATCTGTCTGAAGTCAACTTAATTATTAGACCAGCCAAAGAACACGGAAGGACAGAAGGGAAAGTTTTCCACCCCTACTCAGGCCTACCATCAGTTTCATCAATGGTCATTTAAGGATCTATGTTGTTTCATCTCCCTCTGCCCATGCCTCCGTCCACATCTCAGAATATGTTGAAGCATGTACCAGACATCATATAATTTAATTAGTAAATTATCTGAGTAGGTACTTATAAAATATAAGAGTTTTTTAAAAAATAACTACAATAGCATCATGATGCAAAATTAAGAAGATACATTATGAAAAATGAGTTTAATGTAAAATTCAGTAAAGCAATTATCAGGAAGACATCAACAATTCTGAAAAGAAATGAAATCTTTCAGCTTCTAAAATACATTAGTCCTAGTGTTGAAATTGTGTTGGACTGAAAAGTGCTTTATATTTATAAGGAATTTCACATGCTCACAAATATAGAGAAAATATATTTTATGGAACGATACAAATGCTTTTCTTTCTTTCACAAGCATGAAACAGACTTGATAGTTAAATGACAAACACTGAATTTTGGAAGCATCACTTCAAAGTTATTCCATAAAGCCTCAAAAACCTATTGTAGCAAGCATTACAATACACTATAAAAATATATAGAAAAATGAAAAGAAATCGAAGCACTTATCTTCCCTGGACTTCTGGTTTTTAAATTAATCCTTCAAATACACATAAAGAGGAACAAACACATTAGAAAACTGAAGATCACAGTAATAAAAATGGTTATGTTTTAATACTAAGAAGCAAGATGTAAGGTAAATATTGCTTCTTATTTAAAAAAATAAAGTAACTAAAGCTCCTAAAGGTAAAGTGTATTTTCAAAAGTTATACATTAGTGTGTGTGAGAATTAAGTTTCAAAGTCTAAAGACCATGTTCTTACTAATTACATACCTCACCACTGCCACTTCCTGTAACTATATACCTGGGGGGTGGGGGGAGAAAAGGCATATGTACTATAATTTCTGAATCATTAAAAAAAAAAGTTTTCAGAGATGCTGGGATTGCTCTGTGGGTTGAGGGCTCACTTCGCAGTCTCGGGGTCCAAGGATCGAATCTCGACTCCGAGCCATGTGGACCCATATGCTGAACTAAGGTGTGCCCCCATTTCAGTTCTTATTGGGGTGCACTTCCCATGCAGACCACTTCCTGCCCTGTGCAACCCCATGCCCAGCTGGGAAAGGAAACTATGTCAAAAACTAATGATGAGCAACTATGGAGACAGTTCTAGGCCCTCCCCCTTCTCTCTGTCTCTCTCTGTCAAAAAACAATAAAAATAAATCATATAAAAAAATGAGTTCTCATTTTCAAGCTACCTAAAATTAAGTGTTTATATTACTAAAAGACTAAATTATAGGATTATTAGGATTCTTAAATTACTTTCCTCAAAGAGTAAAATGTTATGTTCTACTATAACAAGAAGCTAAGTATATTAGCCATTTCCTGGCATTGTTTTTTATTTTATTGGAGGCCTTAAAATTGTTAGGGTTCAATAATACAGATCTCATTGAATCATTCTGAGTTCCAAAACTGGAAAAACAAGGCTTTGAAGTAGACACCCTTATATTTTTATTATTTTTATCATCGTTACCAGGAGCCCAAGTTTAACACACATTAGAGTAATTAGAAGTGTGTGAGTGTTCAGAGTGAGGAGCTGTGAAGAGCTAGATTAGACAAGTGAAAATCTGAGTAACATAAGCAAACATAATCACATCATATCAACATGAACATGGGTAGGCTGACTAGATGTACCATCTTAAAAAGAGACAGTCCTGTTTTTTTATATTTCTTGACCATCCAATCATTTTAACATAAATATCAGTTTCATTCCATTTTAATGTTCTGTAAAACACTAAATTTGAGTTGTTAATTCATCATAAGGTTTTACGCTAACCAGTGTGTGCCGTAAAATTACTAGTATGACAAAAAATGAAGTTTCACTTACTTTATCCTGTCAGGGCCAGGCTTCTTGAGCTAGCAAACATCAGACTCTACCTCTTTGCTTGCCTGCAATGGTGGGGAACTCAAGAGGTGGTCGCTAAGCCCCATTCAATGTGTGGGAGCCAGGGGGATCTCGATACACATGAACTACTACTAACAAGCTCACCTGGCTGTTGGCTTCCATCAGGTTAGGAGTGTGGAATGCAGTGAGTGTGAGTCTTATTGTTATTTCTACCATCATTCTATCAATAGAGACTCTTTCTGCCTTACATTCAGCTAGACTCAGACATTTTAGACTTGTGTTTCAGTTCAACAGGCTGTTAGCTATGTTTTTAATCGCAGAAGAACTCTTCGGTGGGACATTAGCATATACCAGTGTGTGATAGTTGTCAGGGTATCCATTCCTTTTTTAATTTTTGTTTTGCTTTGTTTTTGGTGTATGTTTACAATATTGTATAGTGTGAACACTGCAGCCCTGCATGGAGTGTTCAGTATAGTATGCCTTACAATTTTTTTTTTACAGTTCATGTGATATTTTATAAGTATTATATTGATATACTCATAGGTATTATTTGAGTGTTTTTCTTTGTGTTTCATATGCAATAAGTACTGTTATTCATTTGTGCTCCTTTCCATGTTCTTTTGCAGTGAGTTAAATTGTTTTTTAGATCTCCTATTGTCTAAAAATGTAGATAAAGTGTGGAGACAACGAAGTTTGTTAGTCGTAAAACAAAATTGTGTTATGGAGTGTGAGAAGGTTTATGATAAGGTGTTGAAAGCCTGAAATTTGTTGGGTAAGATTACTTCATCAGAGAAATATTCATAGTATGATCATAGTGAAATATGATCTTACTCAGGTCATCTTCACAGATTGCATTCATACCCTGTCTACAGACATTTCCTAAATATTGCCAAATCAAGGGCTCAGTTTTAGCAATTAGATAAAAAAAAATTAGATATAAGTCACATAGTATGATCACATTGACAAGGTCTAAAATCAATAGATGATTTCACAACAGCACTGGTTTTCTTTCTGTGTCTTGTCCCCAGATACCTTTCATCAGCTGAAATAATCCCCGCAAAGCCAAAATATTAAAATGGAAAACGCAGAGGATTCCATGGAAAGGCTCACAGGGATCTCTGAGGCATGCCTCTGCCCCCAAGTGCTTCCCCTAGCTTGAGCAATTGCTACGACCCCTGAGCTCCTCTATGGCTTCACCTGGCTGAATGTACAAGCCCCCAATGTGAGACACCATCCACCAACTCAACTAATATTCATTCCTGAGATAAAGTATCTCTTAAAGTGGGACAAGATGAAAGGAAGAGATAGTGGGCACTGAGGATGTATCCATTAGAGTCTGAAAGAACCCAGATAAATCCAAGATTGATCTTCTCAATGTTGTCTAATGATAACTAAATAAAATAGTGACAACCCTTTAAAAAAAAAAAAAAAGTCTCTCTCTACATCTACCTAAACTTTTGTATGAGTTCTGTCACTGAAAAATAATTGTTATTTTTTCCAGTGACAGAATTCAATATATTCATGTAATAACACTTTTGTTATTGTCTTACTTTTTCATGAATATGGAATATTATATAACCCCATCCCATTTTTTCATCCCAATATCCCATGTTTTTGTTTCAAGGAAATATGGTCAGCCAACACAAGGGTCGATAATTCTAGCTAGTAGATTAGCACAGGACAAACAAGAAGATGGTCCTAAATCTCCTCTTCTGCAGAACAAGTCTGATTTAGGAATTAAATTTCAAATGCTGTGTTTACAAATGATGATAGATCAATGGTCCCTGAAAGATCCCCATTTCCTAATCCCCAAAATCTGTGAATATGTTATCTCAAGTGACAGACTGAAATTTGCAGATATGCTCAAGGCTAAGGTAAGGCGATCATCCCATCTAATCATAGGAGTTCTTAAAAGTTGAAAAGGGAACCAAAAAATTCCTTCATACTGATGCAATGTAAGAAACATGGAGGAAGGAAGAAGGAGAATCAAGGAATGAGGGCTGCTTCTAGAAGCTGGAAAAGACAAATATCTCTATCAAAGTTTACATAAAGAACTGATTTTAGCCTGATGAGACTGTGTTAAACTTCAGACCTAGAGAAACATAAGATAATAAATTTGAATTATTTAAACTACTAAGTTTGTAATAAGCTGTTCCAGCAGTGGTAGAAAATGAATACAAGTACACAACTTAACTAGTATTTATTTTAATTCTGAAAATGTCCTACATTCATTACATTTACTCATTATTTGATTAGTTAATACATACACATGGTATTTTTCAACAGGGACAAAATAATAGCATCTAACCAACCTGATGATCTCCCAAAGGCAATCTATCTTTACAGTACATTGTGCATCTTTCTGGAGTTATTCTATTACCTTATCTCTCTCTCTCTCTCTCTCTCTCAATTTATTTATTTGAATTGTAGCCATGTTAAAACACATGGATACTTGTATTCTGCATTTTGTCAAGCCTACTTTAAAAACAATTTAGATCTTCAACTGCTTAACCATAACTTTGTAATACATACAGATCTCTGTATTCCAATATTAAGAATGTATCATATCGAAAAATGTCACCAATAGCACATTAACATGACATTTTTTTAATTAGA
Source organism: Craseonycteris thonglongyai (assembly GCA_004027555.1). Taxonomy (NCBI): domain Eukaryota; kingdom Metazoa; phylum Chordata; class Mammalia; order Chiroptera; family Craseonycteridae; genus Craseonycteris; species Craseonycteris thonglongyai. The sequence goes on along the minus strand of PVKE010003064.1, from coordinate 1,384 downwards.
AATAGAATACTTCACAAGGCAATATTATTACTTGATTGTAACTAAATGGTAAGCATAAAACACAACTATATATAGTGAGATGGATAATTAGACAAAACAAACTGTCAGAGAGTAGTTTTGTTAGAAATCATCTAGTCCAACTTCTGTAATTTAGGGGGGAGTAAATAGGCCCAGACAAGATACAGGATATACCTAAGGTCACTCTCTAGCTAAACGCAGAAGCAGATATGAAATAATAATTATACAACTCCAAGCTATGTGTTCTTTCCTCTGAGCCATATGTCTTTTTATCTTAAAAAATTAAAACTTTGTTTTGATGGCAGTTTAAATTCCACAGCAAAATTAAGAGGTTAGGTACAGAAATTTCCCATGCATCACCTGTCCTCATAGAGGTCTAGCCATCACACCCCCCAGCATACTGATACATTTGTTACAATTGATAATGCTACACTGACTATCAAAATCATAATAGTATTGAGGCTCACTTTTGGTTTTGTATATTTTATGGGTTTTGACAAATATATAATGAGATATGCTCATCATTATGGTATTAATAACAGTTATTTCACTGCTCCAAAAGTCCTCCATATGCCACCTATTCATCCCTTCATCTCTTTTCTTTATATTTTTATTTTCATGATAGAAAATGTAGAAAATTGGTTGTCTAACAAAATAGGGTTTCTAGAAATACTGCAGCAGAAAAAAATGGTTTATCTAAGTAATATTTAGAGCAAATAAACTTTTTTTGAAATTATATAGGTAATAAATTTACTGTGAGAATGAAACTAATAATAGTAATTATTAGTGTCTAGTATAGAATAAAGGTTCACTAAATGTGAGTTTTTTTTACCCTTCCTAACATTTTAATAAATATTCCTTTTGGGTTATTTCATTGTTATGGTGTGCATCTCTTATAAATACTGAGATAATTCATGGTGTTCAAATAACATTGTTATTCTGTGCAGGATTGTAATAATGAAGTAGATATGATCTTCCTATAATTGTTCAAGAATGACTCATTTTAATTTTTTTATAAATAAAATATTTAATTATAGTTTTCTACCAGTTACTAATCATAGAGCTTTGAAAGACAGAGTAACTCTTCAACTCAAGTAATGGCAAAAGAAAGAAAGGCACTATGAATGAGCTTTCATTAATGCCTCAATTATTCATTCATTCATTTGGACAATATCTAATGATTGCCTACTGTGTCACTGATACCAGGAGCTAGAAATAAACCAGTCAATTTCAACTCTTAGAACTTACAATCACAGGTATAAAATTATGGGTTTCAATTGACAAATTCATTTGCTAAAGTAAAGGAAACCCAATAAATATATGGCTGACTCATAGTAGTTGTTCAATAAATAGTTAGTTTTTTGTA